>CAHIKZ030000681.1:382500-385000 GCA_903632075.3 Acanthosepion pharaonis | reverse complement strand
CGAGAGAAGAAACTGCCAGCATAGAACTTACGGTTACATTTAGCCATTTCAGCTATAAAATAATGAGCTTCAATTCATAGAATGTATGTATCGTGGTGGAAAGATCTTTAGAAAAAAAAACTCCATGAATGTATTTATAGAAAAGGAAAGCACGGAAAGTTCAATTACGGAGGTGGGAAAGTGAGAGAATCCGAGATGCCAGGTCAACACAATTTACACTCATAGGCACGCGTGCCAGCATGTTATTCCTGTGCTGCGCACACACACACACACACACACACACACACACAGAGTATCTAGATAGGTAACCACTTGAGAAACCAGATGTTGTAAGTTTGTTAATTGGAGAGGCGAGTTTTAATTCTCGTTGGCGTCGTAATATTCACCTCTGTATGAATACCACCTCTTCTCCCCCAGCTATGGGTTAATTAGCAAAACCTGTATCGCTAAAACCATTATTATCTGCACAGAAAAAATTGACAATCTAAATCTACTTTTCAGGCTTTAAATAAATAACCTCTACAGGGTTGATAAGCCCTAGAAAACGAATCAATCCATCAATTGATATATATATATATATATATATATATATATATATATATATATATATATATATATAAAGGTGTTTCATTAAAACGGATCAAAGTAAATAAATTAATGCTATTGCTGAAAATTTATTTCTCTATAGGGTCATGTTATTTAAGTCATGGCAATTATGTGAAAAATAATATCGCCCAAATGTCCGCCAAATCTGAAAGAAAATTCAAAAATCATAGGCGATTAAACTTAATTCATATTTAAAATCGGTTGAAGTTATTTGAACACCCTTGACACACACACACACACACACACACACACACACACACACACATATATATATATATATATATATATATATATAATTATTTATTTAAAAATATGATTCCAAAACGCGACATAAGAAGTCTCATGTTTCAAAACAAGAGCCGAAAACTTCAATATAATTATTTAAATTAAATTGAGTTAAAGTAAGCTCTGTTCCATCTTCAAGCGAATTTTTTCGGAATTATATTTTTTTAATATATATATATATATATATATATATATATATATATATATATATATATATATATATATATATATATATATATATATACTAAAGAAAAAAGAAACCTTTATCAGTCTAACATTTTCCACTTTTATTAAAGTTTTCATTAGATAATGATGATTAGATAATGATGAAAATTAATAAAAGTAAAACATGTCAGATTGCTAAACGTTTCCTATTTATTCTTTATCTTATCATTCTGTGGGATTCCGATATATATTTGATCAAATATTGGGATCAACTACTGGGATCAAATATGCATCGGATATTCGGTTCAAATATGCATATGGTTATATTTGATCCCAACTCATATATATATATATATATATATATATATATATATATATATATATATATATATATATATATATATATATAAAAGGTGTTTCATTAAGATGAATCAAAGTCAGCAGTAAATAAATCAGTGTTATTGGTGAAAATTTATTTGTTCCTCTGTTGGATCAGGTTATTTACGTGATGGAAATTATGTGTGAAAAAAATAATATCGCCCAAATATCTGAAAGAAAAACAAAAAATTCAGACGCTTAAAATAAATTCACATTTAAAATCGGTACATTGCAACACCATATATATATATATATATATAATTTGGCGTGAAATACACATCAAATATGCATCGGTTAATATAAAGTTGATTACAAACAACTCTTAAAGTCAGTGTGTTTTTTGTGTCTTTTTGTCTTATTGTATTTTAACAATATGCGTTTAAGATGGTGGATAGTGTTCGAAGTTGCGGATAAACCTTCAAAAGTTCATATATTCATATTTTCCAAGAAATTTCGACTTTCACTATCATTATCTAAAACCAATGTGGTCTGTGTGGTAGTTTGTCTGAGGTCTGGTATTCTTTGAGAAGCTGAATGCAATGTGTGACGGCTATTGGGAAGGAGGCCGCACAAAATGAATGAAATATATTTATTAATTTAATTTAAATCTATATTTTTATTTTATCATTATAATTATTTTTTATTTTTTACTTTATTATTATAATTTTACTTTTTTATTTTTATTTTATTATGATTATTAGTTTTATTAAATATAAATATGTTTGTGAGTGTGTGTGTATAGAGATAATATGCATACATATATATATATATATATATATGTGTATGTGTGTGTGTGTCTCTCTCTCTCTCTCTCTCTCTCTGTGTGTGTGTGTGTGTGAGTGAGTGATTGAGAAAGTCTGTGATGACAAAAAGATTATTTTTCGTGGTCTAAAGTTTCCTGTATTCAAAATAAGAAATATTGATCGTTGTATAATTATATTCGGGAACTTTGGATAGAAATTAAATCTAAAATTAAACCGATTTCTTCCATAGATTATCTTAATCGTATTATCTCTGAAGACTCGTTACCTTCGCTCACAGTTCCTACCAACTAAAACTAATGCTA
>CAHIKZ030000681.1:272500-375000 GCA_903632075.3 Acanthosepion pharaonis | reverse complement strand
TTTTTGCTCTTATATATAAATACTTGTCACAAAATCAAATCCTTACATTTGCCTTGATAAATTCCCTCAGAGGACGAAACGCGTGGGCTAAGATAAGTTTTCCTTTTGTCTTCATTCATATTGTCCTATTACAGTTATACTTTATCTGAAACTTTCACAAATATGTATATTTTTGTGCGTGCGTATATATCAATGTGACAGTTCGACCTTGGTGAACACAAGATGTCTATTATTTTGCTCTTTTCAATTTTACCTTTTCCGCTTTATGAGTAATGGCACCGCTTTCTGGTTTTCGCACTTGTACGTGGACACCTCGAGAAACGTGATTTTTACTGTTTTTTTCCCCACATTCTTCTGTTGAGCGCCCACGTCCAAATTTGGCAAACTCAGCATTTTCTGTGAACCGTGTCCGTGGCACTTTGTCAGCCGGATTGTTCTCAACATAAAAAATGACTGGTTGGCGTTGTTGGCGACGATGATAGAATTGGGAACAGCCGGATTTTACTTGCAATGTCTTTTATCTTTTTTCTTTTTTTGTATTACATTGCTGTTTTTGGTTGTGTATTTTATTTTATTTTTTTTATCTTCAACAATGTAACATGATTCTGAAAAATGTCCAAACATTTGACCCCCGCAATTCAAACTTTCTATGTGCTTTAATTTATTCGAACTACTGGTCACATCTTGATTAACATAGATATGATTATAGATACAATGCTTCGACCAAACATCTACTGGCCATCGTCAGATATCGGATATTTTGTCGTTCCTGTTGAACCACTGTTTATTGCTTCGCTACTCTTGGTCTAATGGATATCGGCTCGGAATTAAAGCCGAGATCGAATTCCAGTCGAGTTCGTTATAATTACTTACGTACAAATACGCCTGGGAAAGATATGAATTCATCCCTTCTTGCGTTGAATGGCTGGACAGATTGCAACCAGCCTACAGCAGACAGAAATGGCAACTTACTCCGGGAAAAATCTTCTGCCTCGTCAGTCTCGTATCGAAAGAGACATGATTGCCCAAGCATGTATCATATGTGTCACTTAACTGACTGACATGATCCAAAGATTGGTCTCATGACCATTAAATCAAATGATTTCGTCATTTGGTTATAAATGGGGGTTCTTGCCACTTGAATTAAATAATATGCGTTTGATTAATAATGTTGACAATTCCTCATTCCATAATTGAAATGCAAAACTGATAATACCAATGATAGAAAGTTATATATATATATATATATATATTAAAGATATTTTTATGTTTAACGTTCTTTTTTTATAGATACAAGTATTTAAGTAAATGCTCTGTTTATAATAAACAGTATTAAATAACATTTACCGGCCTGAATGTCCGAGAAATTTTCATATATAAACTAATTATACTTAAAACTAACGGCAAGTTCTTTCGCTAGAAGAGGGATGGTTGGAAAGACTTAATATAAATCGCAATAAAAAGCTAAGGTGAAAATCAGAGGGAGCCTTCCTCAGTACAGACAACATGTAGTCGTTATAAGGCCTGGCATATTGATAGTTGTTAATAAATGTTCAGATATTGCCAAACCAGCCGTATTTACGCGCCTATATAACTGTCCAAATTACAGTGACGTGTTGATAACTCCTCGCTGCCAACATCTAATTGTTCTAACTAGGTAGTCAGCGTCACACTGATATTTTAAATAATAGATTGCGCGTTAATATGGTTGATAGGTAGAATGTCATAATGAAGACATTTTAATATTGGTTGGACAGTAAAGTTAATGCCTGGGTTGGCAGACAGATAACAGATTTTCACACCAGCAGTAATTTGCCATCATTAACATCCCCAATGCACATCAGACAGGAGACATCTGGTGCCAATGAACTTAAGTTTTATAAAGTGTGATATTTTTCCATATTGCGAAAACAAGAAAGCAGTGTCATAACTCATTAAGTGAAGGTAAAATTGAAAAGAAAGAAAATAACAGACATCGTGTGTTCATCAAGTTTGAACTTTAGTTTTATAATGTGTGATATTGTTTTTACCATATTGCGAAAACCAGAAAGTGGAGCCATTACTTATTAAGCGGAGGAAGTAAAATTGGAAAAAAAAAATAATAGACATCTTGTGTTCACCAAGTTTGAACTTGTGTTTTTTTTTTGAAAGTGTGATATTGTTTTCATATTTTTCCATACAGCCTGTTCAAATCTAACTATTTCGGCCAGCCTCAACTATCTATTTCAGTCTATACATAATTATCGATTTCAAGTTGTCTAAACTATCTAAGTTTATTCAGATCTATCTATCTATCTATCTATCTATCTATCTATCTATCTATCTAATATCAGCCTGTCTCAACTGTCTCAGTCGATTCATATCTATCTATCTATCTATCTATCTATCTGCCTGTCTCTATCTATCTATCTGCTATATCTCAGTTTATCCATATCTATCTATCTAAGTTCATTCATATCTATCTATCTAAGTTCTATCTCTATCTAATATCAGCCTGTCTCATCTATTCATATCTATCTATATCTATCTGTCTCATCTATCATATCTATCTATCTATCTATTCATTCATCTATCTATCTATCTATCTATCTATCTATCTATCTCTTTATCTCATCTATCTATCTATCTCTATCTATCTATCTCAGATTCATATCTATCTATCTATCTATCTATCTATCTGCCTGTCTCAACAATCTCAGTTTATTCATATCTATCTATCTATCTATCTATCTATCTATCTATCTATCTATCTATCTATCTATCTATCTCCATTCAATCTATCTATCTATCTATCATCTATCTATCTACTATGACCAAATACAGTGATCAAGTCACTCACGTGCATACACGAACGCTCACATGCAGAACTGCCAATTTAAGAAAGACATTCGGATTACTAACACAAAAACAGAGAATGTCGAGAATATTTAACATTGAAAAACATAAGGAAAAAATTAATCCTTTTTAATAATATGTGGAAATCTCCGCCTTTTACCTGAAGACGGTCATGAGACCAGAAACACGTGTAGTAAAATTATAGAAAAATAAAGCATAATATTTTTAAAAAATCCACATTACAACCCAAAAACTTTTGCGCCACCTCTATTCTCTTCTTTTTAATATACACACTTTTCTCTCGTTGGAACCACTATAACCTCTTTCTTTTATATATATATATATATATATATATATATATATATGCTAAAATCTATTTCAACCTGTCTCATCTATCTATCTAAAATCAGTGTTGATAATTGTCCAAGATTTCTTAGAAATAGCCAATATTTTACAATAGTTTATAATAAATATCTGCAGAAAAATTGTTTCAGATCTCAAAAGTATCAAGTAGCTATCCATTTTCACCTGAACATTTCTTAATACCTTTTATTTCTAATTATTAATTTATAAAACAATTATGAATGTGCCAAACTCAATAACCAATAAATGTTCTTGTAGCTGAAGAAAACTCAATATGTATTTAACCTGAAGGTTTTTGAGTCAGTTTATATTCAGTTCTCCTCACCACACATCAGAAGGAGCACCTGTTATGTCTGAATATGGTTAACCTTTCATGTGCAGATATTTCTTATACAGGCTGCCGAGTAAAAAAAGAAGTAACTTCAGAAAGTCGTGAGACAATTGTTGAAAACCGGTGACATCTGACGTGACTGAAAAATTCAGGAAGAATTTCTGCCCATTTCGTCAATATCCACGTGGGATGTTATTCTTTGAAAAGTACGATAACTTAAGGTTAATAATCAGTGAGTTGATTAGCCATACGAGAATGGCAGAACGAAAGATGAAATAACATTTAAATGACGAGTCACAAGATCGAGCAGCAATTAATCGATCATAAAAAAAAAGAATCAGACTTAAGTAATTATACGAGAGTCGAATGGTTATTCAATGTCATGAATATTCAAGAAATTTATCCAAGGTTATTCAAGGTCAATTATCCCTGAAAGATAAAATAATGATAATAATAAAAAAATCGCTTTTTACTTGGGCGCTATGTATAATTTTCAGCCTCTGATATTTTTATATATCTTCTGTGTTTTTCTTGGTTTTCTTATATACAAAAACAGAAAAAAAAACAACAAAAAAAAAAAAAAACTATCGTTCTAAAGGACTTCTACTTCCGGAATGGTATTTCATATTTCTTAAAATGAAGAATATAGCTAAGGATAATTGTATATTTTATTTTAGCCAAGCATAAGTGTATATTTTAGCCAGGCATAAGTGGATATTTTATCTTAGACTGGCATAAGCGTTTATTTTATTTTAGCCTGGCATAAGTGTATATTTTGTCTTAGCCTGGCATAAGTGTATATTTTATCTTAGCCTGGCATAAGTGTATATTTTATTTTTGCCAGGCATAAGTGTATATTTTATCTCAGCCTGGCATAAGTGTATATTTTATTTTAGCCAGGCATAAGTGTATATTTTGTCATAGCCTGGCATAAGTGTATATTATATTTTAGCCAGGCATAAGTGTATATTTTATTTTAGCCTGGCATAAGTGTATATTTTATTTTATCCAGGCATAAGTGTATATTTTATTTTAGCCTGGCATAAGTGTATATTTTGTCTTAGCCTGGCATAAGTGTATATTTTATCTTAGCCTGGCATAAGTGTATATTTTGTCATAGCCTGGCATAAGTGTATATTTTATTTTAGCCTGGCATAAGTGTATATTTTATTTTAGCCTGGCATAAGTGTATATTGTATTTTAGCCAGGCATAAGTGTATATTTTATCTCAGCCTGGCATAAGTGTATATTATATTTTAGCCAGGCATAAGTGTATATTTTATCTTAGCCTGGCATAAGTGTATATTTTATTTTAGCCAGGCATAAGTGTATATTTTATCTTAGCCTGGCATAAGTGTATATTTTATTTTAGCCAGGCATAAGTGTATATTTTATCTTATCCTGGCATAAGTGTATATTTTATTATAGCCTGGTGTAAGTGTATATTTTATCTTAGCCTGGCATAAGTGTATATTTTATCTTAGCCTGGTGTAAGTGTATATTTTATCTTAGCCTGGCTCAAGTGAATATTTTAAATTAGCCTGGTGTTATGATCCAGGTTAGGACCAAGGAAGAACAACACAAACACAAGAGTAGAAATAACAAAGGTATATGACACGAAATAATAATACAAGATGTGGAAGGGGTTAGTATGACTGTCAGTCTGGTTGGGAGTGAACTACTATCGGCTCGACTTGATTCGATATCTAGCCACACCCACCACGAGGGTTGCATCTGGCACAAGGGCGAGATTAACGTGGGTTTCCCGAGCACGTAGGCTCGGCCAAAAATGCCCGTAAAAAAAGAAATCGGGTTGGTCAACCTCCCCGAACGAGACTCTGCCCTTCGGCGGAGCCTTCTCCGGGTTCATCTCTGTTCAGAGGCAGAGAGTTCGACCGTCAAGCCGAGAAGCTCGACTCAATTCGATATTTACTTACCCTTAGCCGAGACGCTTAGCTTGATTCGGTATCTAGCCCCCACCCCCACGAGGATTGCATGTGGCATAAGGCCGAGTTTAACGTGGGTTTCCCGAGCGCGTAGGCTCGGCCAAAAAATGCCCGTAGAACCCGTATAAACGGGATCGGGTTGGTCAACCTCCCCGAACGAGACTCTGCCCTTCGACGGAGCCTCGTCCGGGTTATTCGACCCTCTCTCTTGAGAGGCGTAGTATACATAGTGTTTGGAAGACTTCATTCTGTAGTTATAGGGTAAGGACCCATGACACCTGGCATACGTGTATATTTTTGAAGCAATTCAATAAGGATCGATCTTCTGATTGCAGTAATGCTTTGTAAGAGAAAAATCTTACCCGTTACTCCATAGGTACTCAGTTAACAGTATAAGGATAATCGGTAAAATCGAAAACACTGGAGCCGTAATCGTATGGCAGACGAACTTATGAATAACTGTTTCAACAGTTGTGGTACATTGTTTCAGTTTAGATTAGCTTATATATTATAAATACGAGAGTAGGCTAGAAGCAAGTGCCAAATCAGGATCGAACTCACTACTCATTTTATGTGAGAGAAAACTCTTGACTATTATTTAAAGGTCAGTGTACATATTGTAACGGTGTGATAGTAAAAAAAAAATGGGGAGAAGCATTTTGATTTCTGATAGCAAAAACGGAATTTGAAAAACTGAAGCAATCCCCTCATTGCAAAGTTGAATTGTCTTTCTTTTTTTTTAATTGGTGCCAAACATCTCAAAAATCATTGTATCAGTATATTGTCTATATGCTCTACCTCAGGTGGCTCTTGAGACTTGAAATCTCTGCCTTATTACAAAGCCACGAGTACGAGATGCATAATAAGAATCGAACTAACTACGTCTGTAAGAAGAATTTATGAAAGATTGTTTCACAGGTCACGACATAGTTTGACACAAGGTTATAACAATTTGATTTGTTTGTTTAACGGCAGATTAACTCCTTAGGGGCCATTTAATGCAGGGATTTGATATTCTTGGGAGCTTTGAAGTAATAAAAATGTATGTTATACTGCTTTTTACAATTGAATGCATGGTAGATGATACTCAGCTTTTGTGCACATATATGGATAGCATGGTATGTAAATGATGTACTGCAATAAAAGCAGTACACCACAGCGAATGCCAGTCAATCTACAATCTGTTGACCTGACAACATCTGTTCCAGAGAGAGTACTCTACTTCATAACAATAAGTCATCGCCGATAGGATTCTTAACCATGTTAGATGGACATAAATACTAGAGGCAGAGATATGTGCGTTTTATGTTGTAGTTTTGCTGAAGTTATATTTTGGAATAACATTTTATTTAGGAAATTGTAGGATATTATATGGATTAATGTCATGAAAGAGCACTTACTTGCTAGTTATTTCGTGGGTTGGTTTTGTTTAGCGGCATATCAACATCTATGGGTTATTTAATACCGAGGTCTAAATATTTTGATTGGTTTGGTTTGGTTGATTTTGAATAGAGGCATATCAACATCAATGGGTTATCTAATGCCGAAATCGAAAGAAATTGATTGGTTTGGTTTGGTTGATTTTGCTTAGTGGCATATCAACCTCTATGGGTTATTTAATGCCGAAATTAATGGTTGATTTTGTTTAGCGGCATATCAACCTCTATGGGTTATTTAATGCCGAAATCTAAATATTTTGATTGGTCTGGCCTGGTTGATTTTGTATAGCGGCATATCAACCTCTATAGGTTATTTAATGCCGAAATCTAAATATTTTGACTGGTTTGGTTGATTTTGTATAGCGGCATATCAACCTCTATAGGTTATTTAATGCGGAAATCGAAAAATTTTGATTGGTTTGGTTGATTTTCTTGAGCGGCATATCATCCTATGGGTTATGTAATTCTAAATATTTTGAACATAATTTAATGGCTATAACTAAAGAATGAAATTGTACGCTTTGAACTACACATAAAAGTTTTGTTAGTAATCAATTTTGATAATAAAAAATGTATTGCTGGTATTTTTATACTTTCATGGTATTTTGTTTTTCTTTGGTGAAGGATTCACTATTTTCCCAGAGCTAGGATCCTAACAGGTGCTTCTATTCCGGACTGCTGCCGGATGTAGTTTATCATCGTACTCATTAATATCCTGCAAGAATAAATCGTTGACTTTTTTCTAACAACACTTCACACTCTCGCTATAGTCATTGTTGAAAATTAAGCATTTCTTGCAACCTCTTTTCTCCTGCGCATGCGTCTAAAACGTGAGAGATAAATGCAATTCTCTGATCTACTGTGTAATGCAATTATATTTTCCTCCTTTCTTTACTAACAGGTTTCTTTATGGAGTAATTATTATGACTTGCATCAGTAAATTACAATTCTCTCCCAAAAATTCTTAGAAACTACTGAAATATTTACTGGCTTTAAAGAACCAGCAAAATGTTGATAAACCTTAAAAAATAATCCGGAAATCTATCAATAAATCATCGTTCCAAATATGAGGAAAGGTTTAAGTTTTCTAATCTACTTTTTAAGCTGTTATTCACACTCCCTGTCAGTATTAATATCTCATTCACTCTCTGCTTCATCCTATCTACTTTTCTATGCCATCACACGCATTCTATCTATCTATCTATCTATCTATCTATCTATCTATCTATCTATCTATCTATCTATCTATCTCAGTCTGTTCATATCTAACTAGATATCTTAACCTCTCATATGTCTAGCTATATATTCAAATCTAACTTTATATTTCGGCCAGCCTCAACTATATCATTCTATTCATATCTATCTATCTATCTATCTATCTATCTATCTATCTATCTATCAGCATCTCTTCTTTATTATCTCTTCTCTCTCTCTCTCTCTCTATATATATATATATATATATATATATGCTAATATCTATCTCAACCTATCTCATCTATCTATCACAGTCTTTCAATTATCTCTCTATCTATCAGCATCTCTTCTTTATTGTCTCTTTCTCTCTCTCTCTCTCTCTCTCTATATATATATATATATATATATATATATATATATATGCTAATATCTATCTCAACCTATCTCATCTATCTATCACAGCCTTTCAATTATCTATCTATCTATCTATCTATCTATCTATCTATCTCAGCCTGTCTAATCTGTATATCTATCTATCTTAGCCTGTCTCATCTATTTCAATCTATCTATCTATCTATCTATCTATCTCTAAATCAGTGTTGATAATTGCACAATGGTTAAAAAAAAGGCCAATACTTTATAATATTTTATAATAAATATCTACAGAAAATACATTTTCCAAATCATTTCCATATCACCCTTTATTATTTATATCTGTCCTGATATAGCAAACATTAACGTGAATGGTCGCTTTGATAAATTTGTTTAAACAAATCTATTCCTTATGCAATCATTAGTGCGAATGGAATTTTAGATAAATCGATTTAATAACTGCGATATGTTTATAGATGTAAGCATTGGAGTGAATAAGACTTTCATATATTTTTGTAAATATTCTTACCTGTGATATCTTCGTGTCGCATCAAGAATTATTCATAAGAGTTGCAACATTTAGACGAAGCAAACCAAACTGAAGTACGGAATATACAACATCAGTAAAGGAAAGATTAGTCATCATTAATTGAATCGTTCGATCGTAAACAAAGAGCTGTTATATATAACTAGGATAGTACCCGTCAAAAATCACTGATTTATTTATGTTTTCTGTGAAGTGTTGAAGTGTTAAATTAATGATTGATTCGTTTTCCACGGCTTATCGACCCTTTGCAGTTTATTTGAGGCCAGAAAATATTTGTAGATTGCAAGAATCTCGGGAGGGGGCGAAGAATAATAATGTTTTAATTATACAAGTCTTGCTAATTGACCCACACATTTCCAAGGGGTATTCTCACGTAAGTGAATATAACGAACACAACTGGAATTTGAACTCGGCTCCCAGATTAACAATTCAAAGCCTTTATCCATTACACCACCCACACATCAAAGTTTACAGCACCTGGTGTTCACTATCAGTCACCCATCTAGGTACTGACCAGGCTCGACGTTGTTTAACTTCGGTCATTATATGGGAAGGGGCAAACATACATTACAATATATATACACATGTATACGCATATTTATATATATTTATATATATATATATATATATATATATATATATATATATTTATTTAAAATTATAACATAAATATGTTATAAAATCACTACAAAAATAGCCATTTTTTTCAACACTTTTGTGTCTTATCAAGTGATGATGTTTTCAAAAATCATCACTTGATAAGACACCAGATGGATAATTTTGTAGTGATTTTATAACATATTTATGTTATAATTTTTTAATAAATAATTATATTCGCTCTATTCTGTATTGAGCACTCTTTTTAAGAATAGTAATTGTTGGTTATTGGAATTTATTCCGTATACACCAGTCCTATACTTTATATATATATATATATATATATATATATATATATATATATATATATATATATATTACATGAATCATTCATACAAAAAAGATATATAGAAGTTAATGATATAAATGGCGAGAATACATCTTCGCAAACAAATTTAATAAAGAACATTAATCCCGAACCTGTAGATGAATGTTATGATTCCTGTTTATAAATTTCAGTTGCATAATGTCTTTTTTTTACAAGCTTTCATCTATTCACACAGACATCATCAGGTATGGAAATAGATTTGTTTTGTTTTTACTTCTCGGTAATAAGAGGACAACGAAAATATGGATGTAATCCGAAATATGTTTTAAAATGTGTTTTAAGAAATATTCTTTTGGGAATTGTAAGGTCGCAACGCTGAGGTTGAATTTTAAATTTTAAATTGTGCGTTTTGTACTAATATGGTAATAGTAGAATTCTTTTGTACTGGTAGGTTTTTCAGTCAATGTGGCATGAACTAAATTGTTCAATAAATACAGGAATGTCACAGTTATCAAAAGTGCAACTTTCGGATAATAACTTTGACAAGTCTTTGGGTCCTGTCACTGGATTTAACCAACTCCTTTATCCACTGTACCTTGTGTCCTTAACATCTGTGTATGAATTTCTGGGACTTATAAATTGGATCCATGGGGGAACCCCACATTAATGAAATGTCCGTTAAACAATCAGAACTGGCCTCGAGGACAAAGAACTTGGTCTTCTGTAGACAACATAAATCTACCTTGAACAATATTGCTTTAATTTTGTCTTCTCTTCGTCCGACATATATGTCACTGGGCGTATTAATTTTAAGATTAATTTTTAAGAATATCATCTCTTATATCTGCAGCGTATCTTTGCTTGATCGTACCACCGTGAGTACCCTCTTCGGCTTTAAGAAGTTTTCCCCTTTCCTATTTATTTGTCTCATGTTTAGCAGGCATCTCTATTCTTTCAGTTTTCGAACCGGTGAAAAATTTTCTTGGTTTGTTCTTTGATACGCGGCAGACGTTTTCCCTGAGATGGTATGGAGCTTTTATTTTCTTATTTCAGATCATGTGTCTGTTCATGGGCTAGGAATTATTTAAGATTTATGTAGGGATTGCGAAGGAGTTTGTGTGGATGTAGATTTTGGTGTTAGGAAGAGATTAATTTGGAAATATGAATGTTATGGTGTCTTTTTGATAGGAGGCATACTATACTGTTGGAGACGGATTTCCTCAATAATGGAGGGGCAGTTGATATTTTGAATATTGGGGAAGACGTGTTAGTTGAAGAGGGGCCAGTTTACCCCAACTCGCACAGACTTCTTGATTGTCCATCGTTTGTTGTTATAGTTTTCCTCTTTTTTTACAACGACGGCTCATATTACTTGTATCGATCTCTCATTGATATTTTGACCGGTGCATCGCCCTTGGAACTGGTACAAGGAGAGGGTCTCTATGTGCTTTTCACTTTAGGGTCTTCTAGGGTTTGAGGTCCTGCATTCTGGCCCTACCATCGTCCAACCGTTCCCCCTTTTCATTCCCCACAACTGCACAAGCGGTGGACAACAGCTTTTCGGGAAATGGGGGTTGCACAATTGACACAACCGGGGGTTTAACCACACCGGTCCCAGTCGCTGGCATGCCTATCTTTTATAGAGCGACAAACTTTGCCCGCAAGCTTGTCGACCACGATGACTGACATAATCCTTTTCTCAACTTTCGCTAATTCCTGAGGATGCACCAAAAGCCTATCTTCTTGAATAAGTTGTGCGTAATTTATGGGTATTACGGACGAGTAGGATTTCACAGACTCGACCAGACGGGAATTTTGGTTGGTCCGTGCCAGAAGTCCAAAAGTCTTCTTATTTGGGCAGGAAGAAGAGAGGTGACTTGTCTCTCCACACTTTACCAAGTTACTTTTCTACCGGTTACAATGACCGGCATTTTCTGGTCAGCCACATCCAAACAGTTAGGGATAGGGATGAAGTCTTTATTATCCAACATAATTTCGAAGATAGCACTGAATATCTGACCATATTAGTGCAGGTACGCAGCCAAGTGTTACCCTAACTACTGAAAAGAGACCTCGAACACTGCAACATTGGTTCTTCGCTTGCCCTCGTAATTGGTTCTTAACATTTCTTTTGTAATAAGATCACGGTTGGAAGCTTCTACGCATGCAGCAGGCGTAGGTAGCAGTATGAACCACGTGAACAAAAAACCTCTTTGGAACTTAACCTCCAGGGACGTCAACGACTTTATGACTATCTTTTGTAGAGCGATAAATTTTGCACGAAAGCTTGTCGACCACGATGAATGACATAATTCGTTTCTCAACTTTCGCTAATTCCTGAGGATCCACCAAAAGCCTATCTTCTTGAATAAGATGTGCGTAATTTATGGGTTTGTACAAGAACTCTACGATGCTGATTATGCATTTCGGCGGGGACGTCAAACAAGAGGGCGATTCCTCGGCCTCCAGGTTCTTTTTAACCTTTCTCCTGGACACCATTATTAGCCATCAGATTCTGCTTGTCTAATTCAATACTTTAGTAGTTTGGCGACACCAAACATTTTTTTTTTTTTTATTTTGGACATTTTGAGCCAAAATCTTGTTTTCTTCTTTATTTTTATCGGGTGGTTTCGCTTTTGAAACCTTCCCAAACAGGTTTTTTTTTCTCTACCAGCCGACATTTGTTGACCATGATAAATTTCTTCAGTTTTTTGGGTTTTTTTCTTTTTTGACAGAAAAAGTTCTTTTTTTTCAGACAAGCACGGCAATACATCATTTTCTTTTTCATTTTTAAATAATGAAAAATGAAAAAAACGGAAAACAAAATTCAACGAAAATATGACAAATAAAGCACAGAAACTATATAAAAAAAAAATAAACAATTTAACAAGAACAAAATACTAAAGTAAAACCTAAAAGCAAAGAAAATGCAAAATAAAATACACAAATCAAAAATCAAATGTTGGTTATACCAAGAAAGAATATCTGAGATGAGGTATTATGATTACCTACATTATTTACATTATTCGGACTGTTATCTTCATCTTCGTTGACATATTCACAACGTTTCGGCCGTTGTACGCCCCGGCTTTCTTCAGGTGATTGGAATTTCGAACTGAATTCTTTATTTCGTCCAATGGGGTTAGATTGTTTTAGTTCCACGTGCCATTCCTCTTTCGGATATCTCAATTATTTCACTTTAACTCAACTCTCCAACTTTTTCGGGTCAACACTGCTGTAGCCTCACAACTGTCTGGGTCTAGTCATTGGATCTAACCAACGCCTTTCTTGGCGTGAATATGAAGAAAAATCAAAGCTTTAAGGTAAAAAAAAAAAAATGACTTATAAAAGTTTTAAATTAACAAGAATAAAAGATTGAAACTAAATAATTCGAACTAAAATAGCAAATGCTGAAAGGGAAAAAAATAAAATAAAAAGAAACAGAAAACGATTTGAAAGAATTTCACGAAAGATATAGATCCGCCTGGGAGAAAAACAAACCTTATAAGAGACAGAAACAAAGAACGGTGAATAAAGAATAAGATAAAAGGTTGAACAAAAAACAATAGCTGGGTGTTACACTAGAAACAGTAGTCTGATGTTACACCAAAAAGAAAAGAAAAAAATTCGGCTAAAAAGCCGGGAGGGAGGGGGCTAAAAATTGGAAAGAAAAACTAACAAAAAAAAACAAAAAAACAGTAACAATCTAATCGATTCAAATACTTAAACAAAGAAAATAAATTAAAGTGAAAAATTAACAAAATTTCCTCCACATGTCTTTCAAGAAGACCAAAAACATATCAACCAGTAGCGGACGAAAGCCGATCTGTTACTGGTCATATAGAAACCGAACTGAACTACAGTGTAACCCGGATATAAGAGACCCGGATATAAGAGAAACCCGGATGTAAGAGAGATTTTCTCTGGTCCCAAATTAGAGCCTATACTTACCTAAACAAAATAGACCAAACCCGGATATAAGAGAAACCCGGATATAAGAGACTTCTTCTCTGGTCCCGACAACTCTCTTATATCCGAGTTATACTGTACTACAAAAGCATCATTGGGGAGAGTATTATTTATTGCACAAATAGTACAAATGCGGCACAAGGTCAAGAGGGATATAGAGGAAGGCTGGTTTTTCATTAGTTCTTAATTAAAACGTAGGTAGTCTCACTCATCTATTCATCCTTACATATTCTATTCGCCAAAACATCACATTCTTACTAATCATGAAAATGCCTCATTTACTCAGTGAAATTCCTAATGTAAAAAAATTAAATTTACAATTTCTTTTTTTTATATACAAGTGTTGGAAGAGCGGCAAAATTCTAATTTCCAGTGATTTTATACAAATGAAAGAACACATCTACAAAACAAAACAAAATTATGTCAGCATTTGACCTCTTAAAAATTGCGAAAAAAAATCTAAATTAATTAGGCGAAACAATGCGAGAATCGAAACGAAAAAAAGATTATTCCAAAAATGTCTCACACCCATCAGAAAACTGGGAGGGATGGGGACATAAAATAAAAATAAAGGAGACGCAAATAAACGGGCCTATGTGCTTACATACTCTAGCTAAGTTAATCAGAAAAGGCCCCAAAAAACAAACTGAAAAGAAAAACTTCCCTAAAATATCCTAAAAGAGGCTCGGTTGACTAATTCTTTAGGATAGAAACTGAATATCATCATACGTATAGAAGGGACGGTTGATTATTGGATTGAGGAATCGGAAAGTTCGAATTGCAGTTGGATCCATTACATTCACTTACGTGCTAATAACCTTCTTCCATCCTATTTCTATGGGTAAATAGCAAGGCAGATTGTGTTCTATAGCCTTGGGTGGTAACCAGTATAGGAGAAAGTAACTCTGAATTCAAAACCGTATGTAACCTTGGCGTAGCACATACTATATAGCTAAAAATTTAGAGCCCCAATTTGTCGGTGATTTCAGCCTCGTTCTGGCAGCTCCGGCAATGGCGCTGGTGCCATACTTTAATGGCCTTGATGTTCCTTTGGATCTGTCAAAAACATGGAGAGTGGGAAGGCATGCTGCATGGCCAACATCTTGTCCTCTATACCATCCTGTCCAGGCTTGATCCTACCTAACAGATGGGTGGGGCCAAATCCATGGACAACACTTAAGGTCAGTCGCTTTCACTCGCGACAAAACTTTAAACTCTCACTCGTTTTACACTGAAATTTGATGAAGAGTTTCGCGCACTTTCCGCGCTAATCTTAAGCTGTTGTTTAAAGAAAATGATCAGTTGAGAAGAGAACATATCACTATCACAAAATCGCTTCTATTTCGTCGTCCACACCACGGCTCCCATAATCTCGAGCAGTCACAAGAACACCTAGTGCTGATCCTTTTTCAACGAAGGCACCGCGTTGGTACAAACGAAACTGGCTTCGAGGACAAAAAACTTTCCTTCCAAGAGCTTTCAATCAACTCATACAGCGGGTGTACTACACTGCAGTGTTAGAAGGTATGTCCAATGAACTGCTCTCAATCCCCGCACCAGGGTGAAACCGCCAACTTTGCTGCGAACAGCCTTTTGCCGACCCAGAGGGGTGCTCTCGAAACACCAGCCAGGTGACTGACGCTTCATCGTTGTTCAGGCATTCCGTTGAGGAGACTTCATCGGAACAATTAACATGGAAAGCAACGTTACGGCAGCCGGAAAAGAAACTGAAGCCCAGATGTCATGTTAGTACCAATAACATTGCAAATTCTTCTTTGAATTTTATCAAGAATCTCTAAACATATAGCAGGAGCATCAGAGCAGATGTGCAGCAGTATTTAAAGCAAAGACGAATGGTAGACTTATAAATAGATTCCGGCGAGAAAACTTTTCAAGCACGACATAATGAACCAACTTTCTATTTTTTAAGGCAATTCGCCCCAAGCAAGGCGGGAGTGCCATTAACACACAAGGAGTTACAGAGGATTAAGAACAAGAGTAAAGAGGCGTGTTTGAGGAAAGGATACAGAGAAGGGCGGGGAACAAGCTCAGGGTGTCAGATGTCGATTGACATCACACTTGAATATTTGAAGATTGTAGTCATCGAGAAAGCAAGTAAGGGGAAGGGAGTTCCACAGCCGGAAAGTGCATGAGAAGTTGTTTGAGTAGAAGAGACGGTTATATTGAACCGTTTTGACATGAAAGCGGGGGACCGAGCCTGGTAGCTCGTTTAAATTCATGTTGTCCGGGAACCAGCGTAAGAAGTAGAAGAGACAGAGGCAAACCACGGCACGTCTATGGGTAGCAATTGTAGACTAGTTACCAGATCAGGACCTATCACCTTGCATATTCCTCTCTGGATTTTGTCGAGGATCTCGAGACGTACAGCGGTAGCACCAGACCATATATGATTGCAATGTTCCATGAAAGTCTGCAGACTTAGCAAATTTATGCAATATAGTGTTTTCACATCATCTCAGTTCGAAAGGGTGCAATGAGCAAATCTCTTTGAGGTTAGCATCAGCCATGCCAATGGAAGGTAAAAAGGTTCTTTCGGATGATTAAAAGACCATCGATTCGTTTTTGAGCCGTTAAAATTACTAAGTGACTCCGTGTGCCATTTCTCAACAGATTGTAGTTCATTTTTATGACCAGCTGCCAATATAACCTATAATCATATTTTACGTTGTCTTACTCGGCTATGATTACGGAGCACTTTTCGCTAAACCAATCTAGGAGAGGGAAAATTCTAAATACAAAGCAGTTTGGGGGTAGGTGTACTTTAAATCGTCAGCGGGTCATTCCGTGCATTGACGCTCGGTCAGGCGATCAATTACAACAGACCCTGTAAAAACCATTCCGGTTCACAAATACCCGCTGGGGTCAAAAGTCGATATCGAGAGCGTGGGTTTTTAACCTGAGCAAATCTTATCCATATATAAGCACATTTCTTGAAAGGAAGAGTCACTCTGGGAAGGATAACGAAAACAATATATATATATATATATATATATATATATATATATATATATATTATAATTATTTATTTTTAAAAAAATTATAACATAATTATGTTATAAAATCACTACAAAAATAGCCATTTTGTTTCAACACTCTCGGTGTCTTATCAAGTGCTGATGTTGAATGTAAAATAAATGGTTTTAAAAGTTTCAAATTAATTAACAATCCTTCACAAGGGGAAAACGTTGTTACAAAAGCTAGATTGACCAATCAAAATACAAGTATAAGAAAATTCAAAAAGCTTGACAACGAAGCCATGTTATAATATCTATTCAGATGCTTAAAATATAGGTAGTATTAAAAAAGAATTTATTCCAACCAATAATTGCTAAATTATATGATAAAATTTAATATTAAAATTAAAAACTGCTAATTTCAAAATCAAAACTTAATCGCTATTAAGTTTACAACTATAAAATTATTGAGGAGAAAAGAAGAAATATGTTATTCAATTTATTTCTTCATTGAAGTTAATTTAGCTAATTTCATATCCGGTCCCTTGACAATGTATACATTTTAATCCTAAGAATGTGTGAATTGGGTCCTAAACTCACGCGTAAAACAAACGCAATCAGATTCTAATATATAAGCACCCAGACACACACACACACACACACACACACACACATATATATATATATATATATATATATACACAAAAAGAGATGAGACAGAGAACATCTTCACGGTCTGTCCTGAAAAAAAAAGAAAAAGAAGGGAAGTGGGGGAAGGGCGGAAGGGAAACCAACACACACGTACATACATACACGATTAAAAGTGAATGCACTTTCCATACACATAGACACCTATAAATACATGCACACACATCTACAGACATATATATATATTATTCGGTCGAACTAACTAAGACATTCACGTTTCAATCACACAAGCATCACTCCCCCCCCAAAAAAAAAGGCAAAGAAGGAAACCGCCATCGCTACTAAAAAAAGCAATACTAGCTACTAGTCTTGTAAAACCTCTTTTCCTAAAAAATATCTAAAAGAATGGTTTCATAAATTTCACCCGAATGTAGAACCGGCTGCTCGGTCAATGAATGTTGTATGTCTCCTTATAAGCAATCGGCTAATATTAGTTACCATAGGGTGATTAGTGCCCATTCAATATTATTTATTCGCAGTTATTATAGAAGTTTTGGGGTATGTGTACTTTAAATCGTCAGCTGGTCCTTCCGTGCATTGACGCTAGTTCGGGCGAACAATTAAAACAGACCGTGTAAAAACCATTCCGGTTCACAAATACCGGAACGCCTCATGAGTTCTTGCTTTGCTCATCAACAGTTTCCTGCAAAGTGCATTCTTCGTTCACGTAAGATTGTAGAAATATCAGGGATAGGTCCATAGAGATGTGATTTAGCTGCATGTTGTCTCTCAATATCCGAGTGTAGTTTCCATCAAGCTTAGACTCTAGGGTTTTAAACGGTCTTAAATGGTAGGGAATTCTCATTTCTTCAAATAAAACAATCTCTCCTGAAGTTAAATTATTATTATTCGGTCGAGCTAACTGGAACATTCATGAGTCTATCATGCCAACGCTCACGGTCCTGCATTAAGGTCGGAAAGTCATTAGGGTGGCATTCTGTGTCATAACATAACTGGTCAAAGTAGGTAGTCGCTGGGTGACTGTCTTGCAACATACCACGATGTGCAGAACAGTAAATCACTCGCAACATCTGCTATTGAACCGAATATGAACGTCATTTGTATTCAGGAACACAAAAAAATAAGTGTATGATTATGTTGTGGATTCCGAGATGAAATCCTGTCTCAAATGAATGACAAACGCAGGAATGAAATATAGCAAATAAATGTATTGACGTAATAATACAATTGGTAATACGGTTAGTAGATCCAGAAATGCGGTTAGTAGCAATAATAATATATATACAGTCTGAAAAATTCAGTCTCGAAGTATAACATCCTTAAAGTCTACGTGCTTGTAACTGTGACTTCTACCAAGCGGTTACCTCACACTATTAGTCTATCTCCAACTCAATCACAATCTCAGCTCACTCTCTCTATATTCCGACTGACTCTGGGTATTTAACGGCAGCAGTCCAAGTACACCCTGGTCGAGTCCATTTGTAGGAAAAAGGGGTGGACCCCATAACAGATTATTTCTAAAATCTAAAAATTTCCAGCAATTATTCTAAATATTTCAAGTTTGCTTCTCTCATCTATTTTTATGCTTTTTTCACTTATTCTGCCCTCTTTATACTCTTTGTCTACCTCACTTATTCTTCCTCTTTCTCTTCATCTCTCTCTCTCTCTCTCTCTCTCTCTCTCTCTCTCTCATTTTCAGCCACTCTGTGAAATTATCCTTCTCAATTACTGTTTCTCTCTATTTCGCTCACCCAGTTTATCATAATTAACTGGTCGTTCTTATCCTTCATGCTGCAAACAATTTCATTGACAATTGAACTCCTCTAACCTGCTTTTAAACCTTACCTTGTCTGAAATTTAAGTATAAGTAATTTTCCCCCGTTGCACTCACATCTGTACATGACTCAATCTCCCCCACTCAATGTTTGCTAATCCAATATACGCAAAGACATAATATCACTCTCTCTCTCTCTCTTCTCTCTCCCTCCATCTCTCTCTCTCTCTCTCTCTATATATATATATATATATATATATATATATATATATATATAAAGCCTGTCTCTATATATGTTATGGTCCGGTTCCTTGTACCACGGTGATAGTCCAAGATATAACCGATAAAAAAGAACGCGAACACAGGTATGGAATAACACAGATATATTACAAACAGGAATATATACAGAGAAGTAGAAGTGTTAGTATGAACAATCAGGTTTAGTAGAGAGAACAATGTAGTCTCGACTAGTATCACTATTCCAATGTCTTGCAGCAATTGTCTGAACGCGACTCTGTTTCGGACTGCCTCTGACTCGACTTGAACTACTGACTCCTTGAACTACTCCTGAGGCGCAGTATTTATTAATTATGGGTAAGATCCCATAACAATATATATTATGTCTTTGTGTGTATATATATATAAACTAGCTTTAAGCGAAAAATATTTTCCTAATAACAATAAACTTACCAAGATTCTTAATCAAAACAACCTAAAATTAAGTTAAAGCTGTACTAAAAATTGAGAAAAAATTATAGAAAAACATAAGATTAAATTTTTGAAAAAAATACGCTTGCCAAAATCAAATAAAGAAATAACCCTAAAATGAAATTAGACAATAATAATGAAAAATTATGTAATTGTAGAAACCCTGAAAATTGCCCTCTGAATAAAAATGACGGTTAAATTCCGTAGTATACCAATGCACCATTGAAAATCCTAATATGGAAATTTTATATATAGGATCCACAACAAATGAATTTAAAATGAGGTGGAGACACCACCAAAGTTCCTTCATTGATATTCGAAACGGAAACCAGACATCCCTATTTAAATATTTTTGACATTTAAAAGAAGCAAATAAAACATCAACAGTAAAATGGAAAATAATAACTATAACAAGAACTTGTAAAACCTGGGATGACCCATGCCCTTTATGCCTACATGAAAAGCTAAGTATTAACAAGTTTCTAAAAAATAAAAAATTATTAAATCAAAGAAATGAAATAATGGTTTTTGCAGACACCACAAAATATACACGTAAAAAATTAGTAATTTATAAATGGTTAGAAAAAATTCCACAATACCATATATGAATAATTACACAATAGCATATAAAACCTATTAGCAAATTAAATAAATTTCAGACACGTATAAAACTATGAAATTAGAAATACAACCCAAGCATATGTAAGTTCCCGCTTTAACAAACCATCAAGGAAAAAAAAAAAAACAAATACAGTAACACCAAAAAGACTGAAACGAGAACAGTAAGTTTTAACAGATAGTAATAAAAACAACAGAGCCTGGAGAAAAAGACCATTGTAGCCAGACAAAAATCGCCCAACCAAACCTTTCACGACTCAAAAAATCTGATATATAATAAACATTCGTACTTTCATCAGAGTAGTGATCCAATGGATAACAAAAGAAAAAAAAACAAACAGATTACACCTCCATTTTCAACCTATAAATGAGAAAAACATTTCTTCAGTGAGTTATTCTAAAACATCGCTTGAGAATGAAACTGAATTCTTAATTTTAAGTTTAATATAGAAATTAAACTTTAGGACTTGAGTTAAGTTTCGAAACATAGTAATTTCTGTGTGGCAATTAAATCATATTTTTAAAAAATAATTATAACTTAAGCTCTACTTCTGCATCGAGCACTGGTTTTTAATAAAAAAAAAACATAAATACTAAAGAATTTTTTATCATTAATCTGTTCTTTACTTTTACATCAATATATACAAACACACATATGTATATACAGGAGTATATATATATAAATATATATATATATATATATATATATATATATATATATATATATATATATATCATAATTAATACATTGAGTCGAGAAGAATCCTCAACAGAATGCAGAAAGCACAGGACGGGCGTTTGGTACTATTTTGCAGACTCATCAGCAGTGCGCATCTACTAACGATAATCGAACCCGGGCCGTTACGCTATGCCGCAAGTCATACCCACTGGCCTAACGGGTAACAAACTAGACGATATAGCGCCAGCTATTAGGTTGGTGCAAAAATAATGACGTAATAATGTCGTTTTTTGACGTATTTTAACGTCGAAAAACGACATCATTACGTCATTATTTTTGCACCAACCTAATATTTACAAATTCCGCCTTGTGACTCATCCGAGTATACTTGTACCCACAGACTGTGACCCCCATGAGTCACGTCTTCTATCCCCAATTCACTTGGATGCACACTGCTATTGAGTCCCCAAAATATGACGAAAAGGCCGTCCAATGATTTTTTGCATTCTGTTGAGGATTCTACTAGTCTCAATGAATTAATTATGATTCTTCAAATTTCCCTTATATATATATATATATATATATATATATATATATATATATATATATGAAAAAGCGCATGACACAATCCACTCCGCTAGAAATTTGGAAACGGCATACTGTTCTACTTGGCATTCGCAACGGAAGCTCCAATATGAACATTCCAGAATGATTGGGTGTCAATCTGAGAATAGTGAAGTGGATTTAAAAAGAGTTGGATGAGTTTAATGGTGATTACGAAGGTATGGTAACTCGGAAAACTCACTCTGATCGTTCAGATAAGAAAAGAACACCCAGCTTTTTATGTGAAAGGCTCAAACTCAACACGGTGGATTATGTCAACTGACCGGAGGCGTTAGTGGTTCAGTGCGTCATGAGCTTGGCTGCTGAAAGACCCAATATCTAGAAACAGGACTGTGCACAAGCAGGAAAAACCAGTCATGGCATCAGTCAGACATCTGGCAACATATCTCCCAGACTGCAACCCCTTTGATTATTATGAGTGGGGTGCAAAAAGAGACCAACAAAACTCCTTGGAATACCAAAGATGAACTGAAGGAGGGGATTATATCAGAATTCACCAAATTAATCAAGGAGACGGTCCAGAAGAGAGGCAGGAGATTCCGAAGTCATCTTGAGGCCGTGGCTAAGGCCAATGGCGATTTTATTGAATAAATTTACTCTTTAGTATTGCAAAACATATTTGCTTCTTAACTTTTGTAAATATGTATGTTAAAATGAGATGTCAGCGTTATTTTCATTTTTGCGTAATTTAAAGGTCAGTTTATCCATCGGAACTTGTATATATATATATATAAAGATAAACTTGTAACTGCCATTGCTGTGATAGTAATTTTTAGAAACAGGCGATTGTTATAATTTCTTCTTAACATGAAGAAACTGATTCGAGAACTAGAATGGATTATTATAAAAACAAAGAGACATATTATATCTATATTATTCAATGAGACATGTTTAACTGAAGAAATACTGCATATATATATATATATATATATATATATATATATATATATATATATATATAGGCACACGCAAAGACAGAATCTCGCTCTCTGTCACTATATATATATATATATATATATATATATATATATATATATATTACAATGAATCATTCATACAAAAAGTAGATTAGTAAAGTTAATGATATAAAATTGCATTAACCTACGAACCACTCGATGAATGTTATGATCCTTGTTTTTAATAACTACAAGTTATATAAGGTCTTTTTTTTTATTCTGCTAGTACTTTCGGCTGTACATTTAGTCATCCTCATGCATGGCAATTATTTGTTTTTAGTAAAATCCAGGTAGCATCAGGGACGAAAAATTAAATGCGAATCGAAATATGCTTCTTTTTTTTTAGAAATGTGTTATTGTTAACGGATAAAAACTTTTGGAGGGTGCAGTTGCAACGCTAAGTTTGAATTTTTTTGAAAATTTAAGACAGTGCGTTTATTACAAATATATTAATTTGAGAATTTTTTGTTGTAGGAGTTTATCAGTCAATGTTGCATGAACTCAATTGTTCAATGAATAGAGTAATGTCTCCGTTGTTATCCCGAAAATTTGCACGTCGGATCAGTTCTTTTAAATAAAATTTGGGAAAGTTCAATTTATATTACATATTCATACAAAAAAGTAGATTAAAAAAGTTAATGATATAAAATGGCGAAATCCTTTCCAACAAATTTAAAGTTGCATTAACCTACGAAATACTGATTATCGTAATGATCCTTGTTTAAAATAACTGCAAGCTGTATAAGTACTTTCAAATGTACATTCAGTCGTGACTGAGGATGACTGAATGTACAGTTGAAAGTACTTGCAAATTAAAAAAAGAACTCATACAGCTTGTAGTTATTATAAACAAGGATCATAACATTCATCGAGTGGGTCGTAGGTTAATGCAACTTTAAAATTTTGTTTGCGAAGTGATTTCGCCGTTTTCTATGATTAACTTTACTAATCTACTTTTTGTATGAATGATTCATTGTAATATAAATTGAACTGCACCACATATTTATTTTTATATATATACATACATATATATATATATATATATATATATATGCGATTGCATGGGTAGTAGTTTTTAACACCGATTTTCACGCTTTCGCGATCTTCAGACAAACTGGTTTATTTTTTCAAAAGTGGATTTATTTATGTTTTATTTGTGTTTGATTATTTGTGTGGGGGTAGGGGGGCGTTTTTGTGTTTGTTTTGGATGTCACACATATATACACAGACACACATCCATGCAGGCGTAAGCACGTTCGTACATACACACCCATATTCATAATTTTGGATTAGGCGTAGTTACACAACTTTCATTCTGTCTATTTCGGTGTCAAGATTGTATTGATTCATATGCAGCAATGTTCTCTTAGTAGGGCACAGGTTGGGATGGCTTTGACGTTTTTCAGGCCGGCTGTTTGCACCGGCAGACATACTCACATGAACTCACACATATACACATATGTAGGCGCATTAACACATACACACATATGCAGACTCATTGATCTCCGTCTACTACAATCACGTGATTTAAGTTGTGCTTCTCTCTGTAGATATGATGTTTCTACCATCTATGCAACCGTATATATTAGCTCTATCACGGATATTGAGCACTTTTCGCTAAATACCGCTCACGCTTACACACACACACGCACGCACACACACACACACACACACACACACACACACACACACACACACACACATATATATATATATATATATATAGATAGATAGATAGATAGATAATCATCCTCAGTTCATCGTAAATTATGAGGTGTCAACAGAATTCGACCACTTACACATATCTTATTTTTAAAGCAATTTCCGTAAAAGCACACACACACACACACACACACACACATATATATATATATATATAGATAGATAGATAGATAGATAGATAGATAGATAGATAGATAGATAGATAATCCCTCAGTTCATCGTAAATTATGAGGTGTCAACAGAAGTCTACCACTTCCACATATCTCATATTTTTAAAGTATTTTACGAACAAACGGTTTTGTAATTCATTATGAAAGCATACGTCACATGAGATACACTTATTTATTCTTATATTAAGAAATGCTCTATAGCTATAGAGAAATTATACAGAAAAAAAATTATCACTTTAGAACAGACATATATTATTGGTAGAAACGCTGTTAAAAACGAATCGACAAAAATAAAAATTCTGGAGCAGCCAAATTATTCTTTCAGATATATAGAAATGCATGGGCATAGATAAATATGAATCAATAGACAAGATAGATATTAGAGAAAAAAAGAGAGACTGAGGGCGAATGAAGAAAAAAAAGTAACCAGCGAGTAAATTCATATTTCAAACTTGAAAATCAGCCCGTTCTAGCTAACCGTGATCCCTCGAAGAACTCGATTGGAAAAAAATAATGTAGAAATCCCTTTGCGTCTTCCCTATAGATAATGCATTGATAATGCATTGCGTATTAAAAAATACCAGTCCCCCTCATTCTTTTTTTATGTAGGAATTACGTCATTCGCTTTTTCTCCTCATTTCAACTGCAGTATTTACATGCTACAAATAGACAAGGCAAGTAAATAAAATCACACAGATGAAAGAAAATTGGTTAATTTCTTCATCAGAGAAAAAATCGAAAAAGACCTCTACGTTCTGTTTGATTCTCCTGACGTCCTTGTGTATATGGTTGGGTCCAGAGCACTTGTAGCAGGTAATCGTTCTGCTAACAGGTTTGGCTGTGGCGGCCAATACCTGGCACCCTTAATGTCCGTCATAATAGCCCTTGCCGGTCAGAATCTGTTCTAGATTCATGTCGTCCATCCTGGAAGAAGCTTTGAGAAGCTGCCTAACATGATGTAGGCAGTCCTGACACAAATGCACATGCCATCCACCGATCAGGTATTCTCCTAGATGCAAGCCAGGAATTCATCCACAAAAGACGCCGAAAATTGGTCGAACGCATTAAATTTGTCAGTCGCGTATGCAGTCATGAGGGCCCGTTTAATTTGTTCCGCGTCTGCCCTCTATCTCTCCAGAGTTGTCTATATACATAGCCTCGAAGTCGTAAAGGCAAGATGCGCTAGTCCATAGAATTTTCTATCCATTCAACAATGGGCATATCCGTTGGGGCGCCGCTGAATTCTGAATCAAACGGACGTCAAAGACTTTTGCCTTCCATTTTGAAGAATAATATGCCGAAATAGCTTGATGAAGAAAACAGTAACCAGCGAGTAAATTCAAACTCCCAACTGGTATTTCAAACTTGAGTCGTTCCTTCCTGAGTTCTGTCTCCAAATCACTAACTGCCCGTTCTAAACCGTGAACGTCCTCGAAGAACTCGACTTGGAAAAAAGTAGTTGTTTTTATAGTTGTTCATGTACCCATAATCCCTTGCGTCTTCCTGTGATCCCATAATTCATTGCGTCCATGTCCCATAATGCATTGCGTCCATGTCCCATAATGCATTGCATCGTTATTGGATAAAATGCGATGCCAGTCCCCTCATTCTTTTATGTTATCTGGCAGGATGGATTACGTCAGAAAAATTTCAACTGCAGTAGCTTTACATGCTAAGCAAATACGGGCTCTTTTTTTTATGGGGACAAGGTGAGTCGCGACCAGTTGTGCTCGTCCCCAGTCTCATGTCCCAAGAAGGTTAGATAGATATAGATAGATAGATAGATATTTAACAGACTAAAATAGATAGATAGATAGATAGATAGATAGATGAAAAGAGAAATTGTTAATAATATGAAGAAATGGCTTGTGACGGGAATTATGAACAACAATAACAAGATGGACAGGAATGTAGATAGACAGAAAGATTGATAAATATAACTTAAAAGAAAATATATTAAATAAAAGTAAAACATGCTTATGAGGATTGTTTTATTTAAAAATCTGAAATATGAAAAACTAGAAAAAAATATCATTAATGAATAAACGTGGATTACAAATCGGAAATGAATTGAAAAGCGAAACAAAAAAAATCATATATTGATAAAGAAGGTAAAACTAAGAAACAATTAAAAATGAAAATGTGACGAGTAGGGATACAGCTGAGGGAACAGAAAGATACTGAACATTTTAAATGCATTCACTATGGCTTAGTGGAAGACACCAAGCAAAACACACGCATGCGCAATCACGACTTCCCTTACCCAGATATGTCTATCTTCCTTGTATTATTTATTATTATTAAATATGTCCAGACAGAAATATTGGTCCACTCTGTTTTCAGTTAAAAAGCAAAAAAATATGAACCATTTTTCTTTAAATTCTGATATAAAGCTCGATACTTAACTATTCAAAAACTTAAAATGATTTAAAAGGAAAAACAAAATACACAATTCCTTTACTAAACAAGTTTAAATAACTAGTTTAAAATCGGCAAAGAAAGAATTTGTATTGATTTTACACAAGTGAGGATTATGGTTAAAAAAAAAAAGCCACGAGGCTTAGAGTACGAGATGATAGAATTCGTTGTTTGTTTAATTTTATCTTTATTTAATTCTTTCTTCGGTTTCTTTCAAAATCTCAGAGAAACGAATCGGTAAATGAATTTTATCACTACCCTACTTCACATTCATTTATCTATTCATTCATTCGTTCGCTAATTCATTCGTTCGTTTCTATATTCGATTAGTCTTTTATTCCCAATATCGTTCGTTTTAACATTCTTTCGCGTTTTTTTTTTTTTTTTTTTTTAATATTGGCTTCGATTCAATTCGGAGTCAGCTAAACTTGATGAATGGAAGGAAAACGAAAAAAACAAACTAATAAATGACTAATGAAATAAAGTCTTGCCCTTTGTGAAGAAGTTCTATTCTAAATTCAATTTCCATAAACGAATAAAGATATAATATTCTTTCTCTTACACATGTTCTGTCTATAAAACTTTTACTCTTTTAACTCCTTCACTATTTTTCTCTTCATCTCTCTCATTTTTCTCTCAATTTTTCTATCTTATTTTGTTTTTCAACTTCCGATTCAGGCTTTAAGTCTTTTTCACTTTATTAAAACAAGTTTTTCTTTCTTTCTTTCTTTCTTTCTTTCTTTCTTTCTTTCTTTCTTTCTTTCTTTCTTTCTTTCTCATTCTGTTCAGTTTTTCTATCTATCTATCTATCTATCTATCTATCAGGTTTAATATCTATCTATGTCTGTTTTATCATCTTTATCTATCTATTATCTATCTATCTATCTAAGTCTGTTCAATATTATGTCTTTTATTTCTATCTAAATTTGTTCAATTTCTATCTTTTCTGTTCATTACCCATTTCTTTAAGTCTCTATCTATTCTGTTCAATCTATCTATCTAAATTTGTTCAATATCTATCTATGTCTGTTCATTTATCTATCTCATCTATCTCTATCTATCTCTGTTCATATCTATCTATCTATCTATCTGTTCAATATCTCTGTCATCTATCTATGTCTCTGTTCATTATCTATCTATCATTCATTATCTATCTATCTATCTATCTATCTGTCTGTTCTATCTATCTATCTATCTATCTATCTATCTCTATGTCTGTTCATTATTCATCTATCTATCTATGTCTGTTCATTACCTATTCATCTATCTAAGTCTGTTCAATATCTATGTTATCTATCTATCTAAATTTGTTCAATATCTATCTATGTCTGTTCATTACCTATCTATCTATCTAAGTCTGTTCAATATCTATCTATGTCTGTTCATTATCTATCTATCTAAATTTGTTCAATATCTATCTATGTCTGTTCATTACCTATCTATCTATCTCAGTCTGTTCAATATCTATCTATGTCTGTTCATTATCTATCTATCTATCTATCTATCTATCTATCTATCTATCTATCTCTGTCTTTTCAATATCTATCTATGTCTGTTCATATTTCATCTATCATGTCTATTCTATTATCTATCCATCTTCATCTATCTATCTATCTATCTATCTATCTATCTATCTATCTAAGTCTGTTCAATATCTATCTATGTCTGTTCATTATCTATCTATCTAAATTTGTTCAATATCTATCTATGTCTGTTCATCTATCTATCTAAGTCTCAATATCTATTTATTATCTATCTATCTAAATTTGTTCAATATCTATCTATGTCTGTTCATTATCTATCTATCTATCTATCTGTTCAATATCTATCTTATCTATCTATCTAAATTTGTTCATCTCTATCTGTTCATTCATATCTATGTCAGTCTGTTCAATATCTATCTATGTCTGTTCATTATCTATCTATCTATCTATCTATCTATCTATCTATCTATCTATCTATCTATCTATCTATCTATCTATCTATCTATGTTCATCTATATTTATATTCTCTATATAAGCATCTCCTATATCTATCTGTTCATATCTATCTATCTATCAATCTATCTATAATTTGTATTTAATATCTATCATGTCTGTTCATCTGTTCATGTTTCTATCTGTCTATCGTAATCTATCTATGTTTTCTCTATCTCAGTATGTTCATTTATCTCTCTATAAGCATCTCCCTTCAATTGTTTTTACCACAATCACTCATAATTTGTATATATCACGATAATATGTTTTCTGTCCCTCGTAATGTTTACCTATCTCTCTATTTCATTCTGTTTTAACCGTCTTGTGTCCATCTGCTTACAGTACCTCCCTATGTCTATCCATCATATTTTCTTTTCTTCAGTCCGTTTATAATTATTGACTTGCCTGTCTCATATTCTCTAAAAGGAGAAAGTAACAAAAGGCAACGAAGTAGGCACAACGGTTCTCCAGAATTCTCTTCCCAACTTCACGTTATGCTGTTACCCCTCTTTATACCCTCTTTTTCTGTTCTTCTTCCTCGGCTTATTCTTGTTCCTTCTCTTTGACAATATTCATATTTCATGATCTAACCGTTACAAAGAAATGTCTAACTTGATTTTTACTTTCCCTTTTTATTCTTTAACCATGTCTTTTTGCATATTTTACGCATGGTTCACCGCTCCTCCCCGTCAAAATTTCGTCCCATGTTTTCTGCCGAAGGGCAAACATAAATTCCGAAGACTCACCGCAAAGAACTGAAGAGAACGAATATTTGAATGGTTAGGCCAGGGGTGACATTCAGAATTACAATTTTCTTATTTTAATTCGATTCCTAACAAATAAGTAAATAATAAAAGAATTTCACATCATATTAAAGTTTTCGTCAGCCCTGGCACCGAAAAAGTCTTCATGCCTCTCGGCGCGAAAAATCGATGAATGAAATCGATTTCAAGACATATAGAGTTGAATAATCCCAAATTGGGAGATGCAGACGGCAGATTGTACAAGTACAGGAATGTACGACGAAGACAAGATTATGTTGAGACATTTTTAGGGATAGAAAATTGTGCAAACTTTAAAAATGTAGAGCGACAATGACGTGGTATTCATCTGAAGGCGAATCGCGAGGTTTCGTAAGAAGGGCGACATCATTACTATTTCAGTCGCCGCGAGAAACAACAAAAGATTATAGATTGATAACGAAGATGCGCATCCACACAGGCACCCAAGTCTATCTATCTATCTATCTATCTATCTATGTCAGTCTGTTAAATATCTATCTATCATATCTATCTATCTATCTATCTATCTCTATCTCAGGCTGTTAAATATTCTTCATCTATCTATCTATCTATCTATCTATCTATCTATCTATGTCAGTCTAAATATTCATCTATCTATCTATCTATCTATCTCAGGCTGTTAATCATCTATCTATCTATCTATCTATCTATCTATTAAATATCTATTCATCTATCTATCTATCTATCTATGTCAGTCTGTTAAATATCTATCTATCTATCTATCTATCTATCTATCTATCTATCTATCTATCTATCTATCTATGTTCTATCTATCTATCTATCTATCTATCTATCTCTATCTATCTATCTATCTATCTATCTGCATTGAGAGAGAGAGAGAGAGAGAGAGAGAGAGAGAGAGAGAGATGGGTGAGGGGCGGGGAGAGAGATAAAGTTTGTACATGGATGGATATAGCGATTTACTAAGTAAAGCTTATATGTGGCAAAAGGCCACAAATATGGGACACCAGTAAGGACCCAACTTCCGACTCAATCAAAGTGATTTACTGTGTCAGGATTGTTAACCATCACACCAGACCAATAGATATATAATAGATATATAATGACCAAATGAATATAGAAAATAAACACACCCACCCATATATATATATATATATATATATATATATATATATATATATATATATATATAATTATTTATTTAAAAATATGATTCCAAATCGCGACATAAGAAGTCCCATGTTTCAAAACAAGAGCCGAAAACTTCAATATAATTATTTAAATTAAATTGAGTTAAAATAAGCTCTGTTCCATCTTCAAGCGAATTTTTTTTTTGGAATAACGTGTTTCTGAAATTTACGTGTTTTAAAAATTGAAATCAAAATTTCCATGGTAACAGCTAAGTCGAATTGTTTAAGTTGGGTAGGCGGGAGTTGGGTGTTAATAATAAGTATCAGTATAGAGTTACTTTCGTAGATGTCAAGTCAGGGAAAGGTGGGGGTGTCTAAATTTGAAACGGAAGATGTATTGACCCTCGTCTAGTTTGCATGTCTATGGAGATTTATTTATTTTTTGATTTTATTTTTTTTATGAAAGTGATTTGTGCATATAAAAAAAAAAAAAAACTGTCGTAACGTTTGTTTTTTTGACGACTTCATAAAGGGTTATCTTTTTTTTTTTTAGGGTATTTAATTTAAATAATTTAAATAATTATATTGAAGTTTTCGGCTCTTGTTTTGAAACATGGGACTTCTTATGTCGCGATTTGGAATCATATTTTTAAATAAATAATTATATTTATGCTCTACTTTTGTATCGAGCACTATTTTTTAAAAATAATAACTAAAATACTAAGGGACTTTGGATTATTTACCTAACCAGTTTCTTCCTATTTTCTATATATTTTCACTCACACACACACACACACACACACACACACACACATACATATATATATATATATATATATATATATATATATATATATATATATATATACCGGGTCTAAATGTCCAAATCTAGTAACAGCCAAATTATTCAATTGCTAGATTAATTTTTGAATTGTTGTCTCTTAGAAAGAATTTAAGATATCTTACTGAAATTCTCTCAGGTTTTTATGACGCTATTGGGCTTTACTTTGAGCAATAGGAATGTGTAATTATTCTCCAAGCTTAACAGAAGGATCGTGATGAAATCGATCATAAATGAAAATGACATGTTCATCATTAATTAATCATAGCTAAGGATCTGAAGCTCATAAAGGCTTGAAGTAAAGTTCATATATATATATATATATATATATATAGCACACCTTAAAACTATATATATATATATATATATATATATATATATATATATATATATATATATATATATGTGTGTGTGTGTGTGTGTGTGTGTGTGTGTGTGTGTGTGTGTTTTATTCCGGGATTATTTTCCAATTTATTCAAGATGATCTTCACCCTCTCTATCTTTCTAACGTTCTGTCCTGGAGTAACAATGTGCCTCACCCATTTCACGTACGATTTCATTTTTAAGTCTTTTTGCGCTGCTTATAGATGAAACTCTTATATCACATGCCAAACGTCTTATAGATTCAGTTGGATCTATCTAATTGATCTGTTTAGCTCTCAGTTGAGCCCACTCCCTGTCGTGACCAGTTTTCCTCTCTACTGTTCCCTCCTTTATAAACTTATTCATCGTTCTCTTGATGGTTCTTTGAAGAATTTTGAAGATGGAAGCCAGGGTTACGTTGTTACCAGTACTGATGGCCTGAATGATTATTTTTCCTCTCACCATTGTTCAGTTGAGAAGTCAGTGGGGCTGACACAAAACGATTAATGTTGCTCTGAGCCCCGTTACAACTTAGATACATTTCAAGTGAAGATATGGGCAAAGGAGGGTGAAATCTTGCAAAAGATAACACTTACGCAATCAGAATATAATGCACAAACACGTAGACATATTTAAATATATAAACACGCAAAAAAAGCGACGAGACAGGAAACATGTTCTCGACCTTTTAAAAAAAACGACAGCATATACATACAATGAAAGGCCCATATAAGCGGCTATAAACACATACATTGATAACGACACACACACATATCCATCAAGAAATATTCAAATTAGTAAACGAATTCTAACATACTATTAAAATATAACTTATACGGGCAAAGATATATAGATAAAAATGGTTGAATAGATAAATTTTAATATGAGTAGGATAAAAAATAAATATTCGTCAATGAACAACATGAGGAAAAAGGACACTAAATATACAGAAATGGATAGAAAAATAAATACATACGCATAAAAATAACACTAATATATAAAAAAGAAAACTCCTAAACACAGAAATATATATATATATATATATATATATATATATATATATATATATATATATATAACGTATTAGTATACATACACGAGTACAAATATATAAGAATGTGTGAAAGAAAATAAAAAAAATACATCGGATCAGTTCTTTTAAATCAAATATGTAGTGCAGTTCAATTTATATTACAAAATCCAACGTGCAAATCTGCGGGATAACAACTGAGACATTACTCCATTGAACAATTTAGTTCATGCCACATTGACTGATAAACTCCTACAAAAAAAAAAAAATTCTCAAATTCCCATATTAGTAAAAAAACGCACTCTCTTAAATTTTCAAAAAAAAAAATTCAACCTTAGCGTTGCGACTCACGCTCCAGAAGTTTGTATCTGTTATCAATAACACATTTCAAAAAAACATATTTCGATTCGCATTATATTTTTTCGTCTCGGATGCTACCTGAATTTCACCAAAAACCAAATAATTTCCATGTCTGAAGATGACTGAATGTACAGTTGAATGTACTTGCGTATTAAAGAAAGACCTTATACAGCTTATAAATTTTTAAAAAACAAGGATCATAACATTCATCGATTGAATTGTAGGTTAACGAACCTTTCAAAATTTTGTTAGCGAAGACATTTACTAATCTACATTTTGTAGGAATGCTTCATTGTAATACATATATATATATATATATATATATATATATATATATATATATATTATAAATTAATTGATTTAAAATATGTTTTTTTTCGCTACACAGTTCCAACCATGTTTCGAAAATAGAAGCTAAAAACTCCGAATTTAATTTTGCAATTAAATTAAAAGCATTAGTTCCATTTCGCTTGAAGATGAAATGGAACTAATGCTTTTAAAAACATATTTTAAATCAATTAATTTATAATATTAATGCTCTGTAAATTTACATTGAGGACTATTTTGTAAAAATAAAAATATTTTAAGAACACCGGATTTTATATCTTACTGTTCTTTCTTTTATATATATATATATATATATATATATATATATATATATATATATATAAACCTACACATATTCTAACAATATTATCTTAGTGACGATAAAGGACTGTAATGTCCATACAAGATTGAAATGTAACGAGACACAACTGTTGATTATTAAGTCTTCAAGGAATTATACAAAAATATTATCAAACAAGAGTAGATTTTAGTTAGCATTGATGATGCATTCCAAGACACGAATATATACAGATATATATATATATATATATATACAAAGATATACACACATACACCCATATATATATATATATATATATATATATATATATATATATATATATATACAAACAGATACAAACGCACATATATATATGTATATACGCACATGCAGATATGTAATTAGTTGACACACTCATACATATACAAGCGCATAAATATATAAACAAGCACATATATAACAGGTATCATTACAAATATATATATATATATATATATATATATATATATATATATATATATATATAACTATAATTATATATATACCCACGCATACACATAAACAAATAGATACATACACAAGTACACACAAATACAAATATATACATACACAGACACACACACGCACACACACACACACACATATATATATATATATATATATATATATATATATATATATATATATATATAAACAAATATAGTCTTAAGGTGTGCTATATTTATGGAATAAAGTGTTCAATATCAGAGATAGAGCGTGTGTAAATATAAAAGTGAACATAGAAGTCAATACTTAGAGTCTGTTTCATGCTATATGCAACCGTCAGGCCACATATGCTGTTATTTTTCTCGGCTATTTATATATTTACGGGTTAGTGGTGCATTGTGGGTATTTTATTGTGGCGGTTATTTTACCGGAAGTCGTTTGTTTATTTATTTGGGTCAAGTTATATTGCTCGTTTTTATTTTTGTTTCTTATTTTATTCATTTTTTTATTTATTAACGTAGTAAAAATTGTTTATATCACTTATTTAACAGTTTTATAAATAAATAAATAAAATGCTTGTATTCAAGCAAGAAAGTGTACACAATATTTACATATAGTCTTTTGTATATTCCTCGTAAGACCGTTCCTGGAGAATGTGTTGACTGAGTCACAGTCGGGCAGAGTCTCTGGTTGAATCTCTTGATTCCTCCCTCTCTTCCCGGTAACAACCATATTTATATGGTCGGTACTCCACTATGCGAATTAGGTGGATCCTACAACACTTTCAAATAATTTTTAGTTTCCCAGGTACTTTCAATCTCCTCCAAGGTCATTTTCAGAGCTTAAGTGTCACCGGATATATGTACATGAACACCGCAAAATTCAATACATTTACTTCTTCTGCAAGGGAGGTAAGTTATGTTAATTTTGGTTGTTTTTTTTTAATATATTTTGTGCATGATCGCTCTAAGATTCAAAATAGTTACCCGTTAAGCAAGAGAGGTAACTTATGTGGCTATTTAGAGTATGTTATTATGGATTTAAAAGATATTTTTAATTGTAGTTTTTATCAATTAAGAATTTTGAAAACATTTAAGAACTTTGTTGCTATACTCGTAGTTGTCTGTATATATATATATATATATATATATATATATATATATGTGTGTGTGTGTGTGTGTGTGTGTGTGTGTGTGTGTGTGTCTGTGTCTGTGTGTAAATATAAGTATAAACAGTAAAGTCAATCTAGAGGCAATAGGCTTTTTTCATGCTAGACGCAATCGTTGCGTCTAGCATGAAAAAAGCCCGTTGCCTCTGAGTGTTGACTTTTATATTTATAATTACATACGCTCTATATTTGGTATTGAGCACTTTATCCGGTAAATATAGCACACCTTAAAAACTATATTTTTCAAATAAATATATATATATATATATATATATATATATATATATATATATATATATATATGTGACGTCGCCCCTGGTCGCAGCGCCAACTGTGACGTTCTATTCTGGTTTACCACGGCACCAACTGTGACGTCCTCATTCCCACAGGTCTAGCAGACCAGCCCGTATCTACCCGGCGTGGGCTTATAAAACCCATGCCTGGTTGACCATGCCTTTCTATTGGGGTCTTCTTCCCACACCTCAGGCTGATCTACTTCTAGCTTGACCCTCCGATTCCACGCAGGGTTGGGGGGGGGTCTTCCGCCTTCCCCCCTTCTTCCGACCTCTTGACTTAGTATCTGTTTCCTTCCACACCTTTTCACCTTTTCCCATACGCCCTGGTTCTCCTTGGCCAGCTCTACTGCTGCCGATAGTCTCAGCGGTCCCTCTTTTAGCACGTCGTGACGAACACGCTCGTCCCTTAGTGCCTCCACATACAGGTCTGCTAACTGAGCCTGCATGACCGCATTGTCTCTCACCACTTCTGGGAAGGCCAATGATGACAGCTTCCCCGCTCGGGCCCCCAATTCTCCAGGGGTTTCGTCCCGCAGCTGTGTCAGCTTTAGGAGGGCCCTCGTAGCTTCTATAGCCGTGCCCTCGTCGGCGAATTCCTTGGTCAATAGTCCCTTTAATCTTTCCCAAGACAAGTGGGACTCACTTTCCAAGAGCCCCTTCATAAATTCAGACGCTTTCCCCTTCGTGGCATCGTATGCCAGATACAGGGTTTCGTGGTCTGTGAGTTCATATATAACTCAGCTCTTCTCCAGGATTGCCAGCCAGTTTTTGAAATCTTTCCCACTGCCGTCAAATGCTGGGACCCTCGGTCCACCCAAAAACCTTCTTAGGTCAGCTGACAACCCCTGTCTAACCCCCTCTTCATCCCCCACTGCTCTATCTGAATCATAGTCCGACATATTTAAAGAGAAAGACAATCTACGCAGCAACAATCGAGGTTGGGAAATCAAACAATGTGTCCTACCTTCCAGACGATTCTGCTCTCGTTCCTCTCGGTCCCGGGTCGTTTTGAGTCCTATTCGAAATTTCTCAGCAACAGCGGTCGATCCAGGATCCTGTCCTGCTGTCACGGTACTAATTGTGGCAGTGGCTGTTCCAGGGTCCTATCCTATGGTCACGGCACCAGTTGTGACGTCGCCCCCTGGTCGCAGCGCCAACTGTGACGTTCTATTCTGGTCTACCACGGCACCAACTGTGACGTCCCTAAACAGCACCAATTGTGACGTCCTCGCCGCGGCGCCAGCTGTTCGCTCCTCGCTGCTCCGTTCGGGTGTCGCTGCTCCAAACGTGACGCCCGCCTGTTGCGTCGGTCGTGTTGTCTCGTCCTGTGACGACCAACTGGCTTGGTATCGGTCGCGGCACCCAAATGTGACGTTCTAACCTTTTGGTGATTCGGGTGGGAATCTGGTTAGATTTGATATCAGCCTCGTCGTTCCCAACTCGCTTCGAACGTCTGGTTACCGAAGTAACTGCATTGATCCCCAGTCTGCCTACCCACGTTGTGAATTGATCTTAGGCAGACGAGATCAAACAGTGGTTGGGGCCGTAATGCAAACCGAGTTCAACGGGGGTGATACCACACAAATATGCATAAAAGAAAATAAAATGAAAACTCAAAGGTTCAAAGTATCAAAGAAAAAGGTAACAAACTTTATGTTCGATACATAGGACTGCATCTATCTCCCGACCCGTTCTATGGATTGTGACACGTCGTTTTCCGTTAGGCAAGTTTTAACGCTTCAAGTTGTTTGCTCTCTAAGAAATTGGTGTTTCGGTGTGTCTTTGGACAAAAGTCGAAGAAAAACTTATTGTGGTGGTCTGGATCTAAGCCGCTCTTCAAAATAATTGTTCTTGGGTTGAAGAGGAGTCCGGAATTTGCGTGAATCTTGGTCAGCTATCTGCGAGGCGGCTTCAACTGGAGACTGACTCTTCGCTGCAACTCCAATTCAAACTGAAATTGAAACTGGAACTGATTTTGCTCGTTGTGGCTTCGCTTATATGGACGCCGACCAAAACCGGGGTGGGTCTGTCGGCGTCGGGGTTTCCTCGATAATTCTAAATACATATCCACCTCTGGTTAGGACTTTCCACTTTTTTCCATTTTTGGGAACCTTTCCTCACTCCCACCTTCTCACCATACTTCAAAGGGCGTGAACTGCCCTCCCACTTCTTCGTAGCAGCTCATACCTATATTTTTGATGGGCGGCGACAGCCTCCTTCGTGCGTCACGTGATCACCACTGACCAATGATGTCTTAGTCGGGCGTGGACGAATCCGCGGCTTTGTTTCATGGAAAAAATATCTTGCTTAACTAAAAAAAAAATTATCCCTTTTTTCCCTTTTCTTCCTATTAATCGCCGTTATCATTTCTCTAGCCGCAAACGGGACAATATGAACAATGGCGGTCATAACTCTTGTTCTACACGTGGTTTTCGTCAGGTATTTTATCGCTAATTATCCGAATGGGTGGTCTTCTTAACACGACCAACGTCGCCCTGAAAGACATTTCTAAATTCCCATTCATTTCCTTCGGTACATATTTCTGATAACATAATTTTATTATCGCAGGCCAAGGATGTTCCATCGAAGGAAATCGGTCAGCGGACACTCGTGGGTGGCTTTTAATTTTTTCATATCTGTCCAAAGTCCTTTTAGTTGCCTGTTTTTTTCGTCACTTATCGAAATAACATTTTCATTTGAATTTTTCTTTGGCCAGTCGGTCTGTAGTTGATAATAAGATGCCTTCCCGTACCAATAGTTTGTTTTCATATCCTTAGATAACACAGCCGTCGCCAAAACATATCTGATTCTTTCTTTCTTTCCCTTTCTTTTACTCAGAATTTCCCTGTCATTGTAATGACACCCTTTCGCCATTTGTTACTTATCAAAATATCCCTTATCCATTGTCTCTTAGCCGTGTGTGTTCTGCTTATCATCCACGATTCGGTCCTTAGCCTCTCCTTTTCTTCTTTTCTTTCTTTTCTTTTTCTGCCTCGTTAAATGGTGCCACATATATATATATATATATATATATATATATATATATATATATATATTAGACATTAACTGATTTAAAATATGGTTTCTTCGCTATACAGTAATCACGATGTTTCAAAAACTGAAGCTAGAATCTTCAAATTTAATTAAATTAAAAGCATTAGTTCTGTTTAATCTTCAAGCGAATTATGGAATAACTTACTTTTTAAATTTACTGAGTTTTAAACGCACATATACATTCATAATTTCCTGTTTCCAAGGATATAGAGAAATTCTGTAAATTTACACTGAGCACTCTTTTATAAAAATAAAAATAAAAAATATCAATAAGAACACCGGATTATATATTTTATATTTATATATATATATATATATATATATATATATATATATATATATATATATATATATATATTTGTTATAGTCATAGATAAATCAAATATTGCCTTATTATTCTGTTATTTAATTCCTTTACAGTTTATATTTCTTATATTTTCTAATTTCCTCATATTTTTAATATTTAAAAAAATATTATTCCCATATATTATAACTACTTTACTGTATTTATCTGTTTTTATAATTTATTTATTTCCCTATATTTTTCATCTTTCATTTTTCATTTTTTATTTTGTATTATTTATTTATTTTATTTAATATTTTTTACCTTACTAAGACTTAAGTATCTTACCAGCTTACATCCCTTTAACCCTTAACGTTATCTTGACTATTCGAAAACAGCGTCTTTAATTTTAAATTTTAAATATGAAATCCTTATTCTTTCTTTACAATCTTCAGTTCTTGAAGTTAAAAATTTTGAAAACAAGTAACATTTTTGCCCTTGTATCTAAATACTTGTTACAAAATAAAATCCTTGCATTTGCCTTGATAAAATCTCTTAGAGGACGAAATACGTCGGCTAAGATTAGTTTTCCTCTTGTCTTTTATTTTGTATTGTCCTTTTCTCTCTATCTAAAATCTCAACACACACACATAACACGTATATATATATATATATATATATATATATATATATAGGTCAATTGTTCGATTGCGGATATAAACAGATAATATGTAGTTAATTTTGAATACACACACATTCACTCATATACAATTGTGCAATTGGATATATTCTCTATTTTGTACAAGTTTCATTAAAATGATTGACAAGTTAGTGCGCTTTAGTTTTTAATTTAATTTTTCTTGTGTTCTTATAATTTACTTCTTTTGTGGATATGCATTATGTAAAATTTGTCCGAATGTTCTCTGTGTCCGAGCGATTTTTGCTACATCTTTAGCCATTATCAAGGATGATTTTATTTTTATTTTTAACTGAATATATTGATGTTTTTATGTACGTAGCTAGAATCAAAGTTCCAAACACGGTCAGCACATCTTGGCCTTATTTATAATTGATTTTATTGAGTGTTTGCTTTATATTTTTATTAATAATTCTTCCATTATTGCCTTTTTGTTATATGTGCATTAGGCTATTATATTTGTACCGTGTTTGTAAAATAAAACATTCTTATAGCTCAAGATACTTAAATAAAAACATCCTTACATTCAGTTAAAAGTAAAAATAGTATCATCCTTGGTAATGGCTAGAAGTATAGCCGAAAGCGCCCGGACATACAGAACATTCGGACAATTTGTATATAATTTTAGTCCACAAAAGAAGAAAGTTATGAGAACACAAAAGATTAAATCGAAAACATAACCGCAGTGCTGTGTTAGTTGTTTTTAATGAAAAAAAAACTCTCTCTCTCTCTCTCTCTCTCTCTCTCTCTATATATATATATATATATATATATATATATATAATAAGACAGTTCTTATAGCAAAAGAATGGAAATAGCATAGTAGCCGAAGCAGCTGACATAAAGTTCCGAGAAGATTTTGAAAAGGACGAAGAGTTGTCTATGGATATCGACAGTTATGGCTTGGTAGGCCAACAACGAAACATGGCCGTACAGAATGAAACAGATGAAAACATGGTTGAAGGTGATCAACAGGGATCAGAACATCTATCTATCTATGCATATATATATATATATATATATCCATAGATAGATAGGTATGTTTGAACATACACACATCCCAGCATGCAATATTTGCAAAGCAATGAATAAGCAGAATATCTATAATTGTATAAAAAGTGGTAGTCTTCAATAGACTAAGCCATTTTATGCTTAAAACATCTTTCTTACGGCACAGGATCAATTTCTTTTCTTGTGAGACTGGCACATTGCAAACCTATCATAGAGTCAAATATTTTCAGCGTCGAGCTGATGCCAATTGGAAATTACAGGAAGAATTTGCTTGTAGCAAAATCTGCACCATTATTCATGGGTGGAATATTTCCTTTGTCAAAAGCCTCTCACCCATGATTTCAGTATGTTATGACAGAGAGGGAAAATCCTAATTTTCTTCTAGAGGAATTTTTTTTTCTTCACCCCGAAAATAACAAGGAGCTTCGTTGCGTTTATGAATCCTGTCGAAGCACGAATTTGTTGAGGTGAAGTGAAAAATTATTTCTTGCGTATTATGGGAAGGAACTCTGCCATGACAAATTGCGTGCCTCATTTCACATCCTGTGGGAAGGAGATTGTATGTTTCATTTTTTTCAGTCTATCTTTCTGTAGGTTTTTCAGATCGTATTCTTTGACTTTAATACACGCGCAAACACACACAGGCACAAATTCATTCAACTTTCCTTATCAGAAAACATTTTAATCTAAATTCAAACATTTTTTATGTAGTGCATTAACATTATTATAATTAATACTTCGTATATGAAACAGACGACACACTTTTATCTATTAACCTGTATATAATACGTCCACCTACATGCACTTTCTCAAAATCTTAGTAAACAAAATACGTTCGCCGGCAGGAATCGAATATGTTCGTACTAAAATAAATTCATAGGAGTTTCTCTATTTTCATTTTTTTAAGTTTATGTCTTTGTAGATTGTCAGCCTTTTTCTCTCATTTTCGCACAGGTACACATATATTTCTTCAGATTTCCTTATCAGACGACATTTCAATCTAAATTCTAGGAAATTTTATGCAGGGAATTAACGCTATTATAGCGGATACTTCCTATTTGAAATAGTCATTCCATTTTTATCTATTAAACAGTTTATAATACGTCTATCCTCCTGCGTCTTCGATAAATCTAAGTAAAGAAAATGCGCGCCCTAATGTAGATTTTTAGTAAAAAGGATAAACCCTTCTTATTTGTTTGCCATTCTTCTCGCATTGGTTCCCGTTAATGTCATGGTTGTAAATATAGTATTTGCGATATTTATGACTGAAGACGAGAAGGAATTGAATCTGCGGGTTAATATTAAACACATCAAATTAATCTCTCTTACATAGAATGGGATTATTGTTGCTCGGTTAGTTAAGCCTAACAATCAATGCAAAACGTCTTCGAATCTGGAGTATAAAAACGCATAGGGAGTTGGATCCGGAGAGGGTCGTTTTTATAATGTAAATATTCTATAAGACAATCCTTATAACAAAAGAATGGAAAGAGCATAGTAGCCGAAGCAGCTGACATAAAGTGCCGAGAAGATTCTGAAAAGGACGAAGAGTTGTCCACGAACACTGACAGTTATAGCCTGGCAGGCCAAAAACGAAACATGGCCGTACAGAATGAAACAGATGAAAACATGGTTGAAGGTGATCAACAGGGATCAGAACATTCAGAAGCGTCCGATGAAGACATAGCAACAGAAGAATGCCCAGAGTAGAATATAAGACAAGAAAGATGGCGATCTCCAAGAGAAAGAAACAAATCAAGATCTCCAGAGGTGGGAGAGGAAAGCAAAGAAACAATCTAAAACCACTTCTATTAGTTTATCATTTCTCTTACATTGTTTCTCATTCTCGCCTTAAGATTAAGAATGACTTGAAACGGTCATTCGCGGAAGCACAGGGGTACGTGTTTGAAGACCTCGGAAATAAGCGTAGGGTAAATGCTCAAAGTAGAATAAGTTACAATTTCTGATACCAAGTTTTCTCATGAAAACAAATCAATATAATAAACAAATACAGATAATATCGGATTAAAGAAATATGGAAAATATTAAATTAAAAAGAATATGGAGAATGTTGAATTAAAAGAAATATACTGAATATCGAATTAAAGGATTATAGAGAATATCAGATTAAAGGAATAAGGAAGAATTATACAAAATATCAGAATAAAAAGATTGTAGAGTAATATTTGATCATGTGCAGTAAACGTTGATGATGATGATTCGTTTAATAGACAGATAAATGTTGCCATAGTTACTGGGTGATAAAATAAACGTCGCCATATTTATGACTAAATACGAGAGGGATTTGGATCTGCGGGTTAATATTAAACTGACCAAATTAATCTTTCTCACATAGAATGGGATTATTGTTGCTTGGTTAGTTAGTCGTAACAGCCAATGCAAAACGTCTTCGAATCTGGAGTATAAAAAAGAATAGAGAGCCGGACCCGGAAAGGGTCGCTTTTATAATGTAATCGTGTGGGAAGGTGTTGGTTGAGGGTGTCGGATCCACAATAAAGATGTCTTCTCTCTCGGTCGGGGCGTCAGAATGCTTTTGATAGCGAAATGTTTTTGGCGTCCAGAAACGAGAAAACATCAACAAAAGATATTTTAAACTTATCTAATTTATCAAACACATCAACGTGTACATTTCTAACTAGTCAGTGGGGTCACACTCTCACCCCGCTGGAGAGCAAGTTTCCAGACACGAAATTCACACGTCTACATTTTTCGACGTGTAAAATCTAACTCCCTGAAATCTCTTTCTATATCTAATATTCCCACGTTAGTTTTAGCCAATCACAATCGACTTCCTTTGTTTTCCTGTATCTGACCTCAAAGGTCAAAAAGAGGAAGTCAAAGCAGAAATACAATTCTCTAAAAAATAGTAGTAGGCTAATCTATCATTTATCAAAAAGGATATAACACATTCATTATAGAAAAAGAATGAAAAGAGTATTAGTATGGGTGGTATCTGCCACACAGAGTTTACCGACTATTTTGTGTTAGGAAGAAGAACGTGTTGTAGCCTTCCAGTAGCACACCAATACTAATATTAGCATTAGAGTAGCCACTGATACACTAACACTGAATGCGAATATAGAAAGACGAAATACGCGGGCGTAACAAACAAAACATTTAATAAGGCAAACAACTTACATACATATATTAAAAAGATTTACATATGTCCCAAAACAAATGATTGTCCATATTGTCCCAAAGAAACGAGAAGATTTACAGAATGAGAAAAAATAGCATATCAGCTTTATGGCTTTTGATAGTCCGCAGATAAGTGAATGGAAATTACTTTTTGCTTTCGCTAGTCTGTGCACATGTTGACCAGTTTCCACGTGTTGGACACCCTGGTGGTCAGGAAGATAAAGGGGCCGTTCCTCCAAAAAACGGAAGCAAAGACAAAAAAGACAGAAGAGTTCTACTCTCTAAATGGGCCAAAACTCCCATGAACTCAACCCAAGGGAAAACCACTGTGGTCTCCCCCCAAGAGCATAGTAGCCGAAGCAGATCAAACAAAGTTAAGAGAAGTTTACGAAAAGGACAAACGTTAACACATGTATTATTTGGCAAGCCGACGATAAAAGATTGCCTTACAGCATGAAACAGATGAGACATAATTACAGATGATCAACAGAGGCGAAATGATAATGGAACATCCAACGAAGACGTAACAATGGAACAAGAATAACCTCAGTACAATATAATGCGAGAAAGAAGGAGATCTTCAAAAGAAAGAAAAAAATAGGTGTCAAGCGAAGGGAAATGGAGGCATGCAAAGAGATCCCGAAAAACAAAACTATATATCAGAAGCACAGGATCTAGACGAGATATAAAACCCATACATTTCCCGAGAGATAGAAAGATCAATTAACTTCTTCGAAAAATAATGTCCCATTTTAGAATCAACTTGGTTCTTGAATGAATGTATTTAAACAGTGTTTAAATCAGTCAAAATAGGACCCCACCAACATCTATACCAGCGAGTTACAAGGTTATACGTCTTTACAATAAAACTCTAAATGTTTGTACACCAGGAAATCTTTAAATGCAGTTTCTGCATCTAATTTGAAATGGAATGTCTTTTGATGCCAAGATGCCAGAAATATTGGTAGTCAGTGGTTAAGAAATCAGAGGAATATGGTGGATTTGGCAAAGTCACATATCCAAAGTCGGTGAGCTTCAGCAGTATCATTCTGGCAATAAGTGGTCAAGCTTTGCCATGAAGAATTGGACTTTGTCAATTAACCTGTGCCGGTCACATTTTGCTTACCTGAATGTGCATTTAGTCCGGTTGCTGGTAGTCAAAATATAAATCCTGAACATGTATGCATTTTTGCCATCGAGTTACAAGATTATTTATGCCTTTACGATAAATCTCTAGACGTTTTCATGTCAATAAATCTTTAAATGCAGATTCGAAATCTTCTTTGAAGTTGTCAAGATGCTTGAAAAATTGGTAGTCAGTAGGTAAGACATCAGAGAAATATTGTGGATGTAGCAAAGTCACATATCCAAAGTCAGTGAATTTCTGTAGTTTCCTGGCAACATGTGGCTGAGCATTGAATGAAGCAGAATTGGATCATGTCAATTAACAAGTGCTGATCGCATTTTGCTTAACTCAATGTGTATTTAATCCATTTGTTGTCAGTAAACTTCAGCTGTGATGCCCTGGTTAGATTACAGAAAATTGTAATGGATACGGGCAATAACGATAGTGCAGCTATTTAGGTTTAGGAAAGTGTTTGGGTCCTTCGTCATCATCAGGCCATTGAGCCATTTGTTTACAATTGTTATAATGGATCCATTTCTAATCAATATTCTATAAAAAAAAAAGGAATCATTCTAATTTCGCAGATGCTCAATCGAACACACTTCAAAGCGTCGAACTTGTGGCAGGCGTATTCTGGCTGTGCTTAAGTTGGAATATTGTATATTTATCACATAAAGGAAAAAAAATGGCGGACTCGAATGACAGTCCGGGTGATAAAATAACAACAAAACTATATATATAAACAAAAGACAATGTATGTATTAACAAAACAGAGGTATACATAGACAACAGAATATTGATGTACGTTACAGAACAATATATATAAGAAAGAAGACGATATTTAAAGTACTGAATTGTTTGTGTGTGTGTGTGTGTGTGTGTGTATAGTTTGGTGTAGGAGAATGTCCTATAGAAAATGAAGAGAAAAGTAAGAACATGCGCGCGCTGGTTTCTCACTGGGGAAGCGTTTTCCTCATTCGACCTACATCTCAGTAACTCAACTAAGCGCCTTGGGAATGTTACTCAGTTTACATTCACACATCATAACGCCAGTCTTACTCGTCATTGTGTCACTAATCAGATTTTCTTTTTTACATTGATCCAGAATTTAATATTGTTTAGAGCTACCAGACCCAGGAATTGAACTCAAAACAGATAGAGACTTAAGCCACCAACCTATGCTCATACCGGACAATCTATTGGTAAATTTCTGGAGCCTCAAACATAATGTATGGTTAGACTATTAGTGTCCGGATTCAGGTGCTATCTTTTTTTCTACTTAGAAAATGTCTTTTGTAAACTCTATACCGAGGACATAAAGATTATATCTTGACCATGGTTCTTATTGCAAAGAAGTCAGCTACTTCGTCCTTAGATAATTCTATTCAGTATAAGTTTCTGAGAGCTCTTAATAGTCACATCGAGCGATAAGCTCTTAAAATAGGAGTTCAGGAAAATATGACTTTGGTATGAATTCAATGAAAGAAAGTTGTTATAAAAGAAAGTCGACTCCAAATGAATAAACTCATAATGCACGTCGATTATACAAATATTATTTAAGAGAAAATGTGGTGTGGATAGCGTCAGTATTTGTAGATCTATTATAACAGCTTAATAGAGAAAATGGTGAATTATCTCCCTTAAAAGCAAGTCTATTAAACGCTTACCATCCATATTTTCTTTTTGTCGGAGAAATACCAAATATTCTTATAAATAGACTACGATTCCTACTGTTGCAATGACAAAAAATGAGGTCATTTAACATTTCAAATATGGGATTATTTTGTTTCGCATTTTCAGATGCGTAATTGTCACATTTGGTTTATTCAATGAATTGTTTTAATCTCGATTATAATAAATGTCATCATGACCTATTTTTGATAATAACGTCTATAATGTATTTTTTATCGATAATGTATTTTTTATCGATAATATCTATGATATAAACTGAATGGCGCGGCAAAGGTACCACCACCTTTTTTATTTATTAAGTTTTGTTGAACAAAAATGAATTACAGTTATTTAAGAAAAATTATCAGTATTGTCACATCAAAACAAAATGATGTGTTACGATTAGAAGCTATTTAACATGTTCAAAATACTCCACTTCACGTACAATATAAGACTGAACCCTATCAGTTAATTTTAAGCCATCTTAAAGTATTTTATTTTTGGTCATAAAACTTGCTAACCATTTACAATATGTCGAAGTGTCCCAGCAAGATTGTAATCATTAAGAATATATTTAACATTCTGAAAAGGCTCCCCTTCAAGTTCAGTACAACACTTAACCCTATCAGTTAATTTTAAGTCATCTTAAACTACATTAATTTATTCTTGCTCGTTAAAGCTTGCTAAACATTACACCACGTCGAAGTGTCCAAACAAGATTATCAAATTATTTAACATGTTCAAAATTCTCCCCTTCATGTTTAATAGAACGCTGAATCCTGTCAGCAATACTTCAACAAATTATTTGACCCATATCTCCATTCATTTCAGAAACTTTATCAGAAATTGCTTGTTTTAATTCGGAATTGTCTTTATTTTAATCCTGTAAACAACATGTTTCATTACACCAAAAAACAAAATGTCTGATGGTGTTAGGTCTGGTGATAGCGATGACCAATCAATTGGTTCATGTCGTTCTATCCACCACAGGTCGTAATCATGGTTTAACCATTCCCGAACGTTTAAGCCATAGTGGGGAGGTGCTCTATCCTGATGACCCAAATTTATAGAATTTAAAACTATAAAAACTAATTAAAAACGAGGCTTTGCATCTGTTGCACTAATTAAAAGGATTTATTTAAAAATGACCTTTGTTATCAGAAGGTTTTGATATTAAGATGATTAGTTTACGGGCATATTCACCATATTAATCCACAACAATATAGAATATAGGCATTCAAAAACGAATCAATCACAAGGCAATTGAATAAGAAACACCTGTAATTAAGTTTCAATAAAAACAACAGGCATTTATGTACAATTAGTATACAATTAGAAAACGTGTGGTTTGATAATGCAAGAATTGACCATGTATAATTTGGGTGTCTTATTGATTTACAGTTCAAAATTGTTCAAGTGTTAAAGAATTGGTCAAACAGAGTAAAATAGAAAATGTTACTTATACAGAAATTTGTGTAGTTTGTGTGCGTGAATAAAGAAGAGTATAATTGTCTTAATTTTCTAGAGTTGTTTACCTTGGATTGTTCTGTGTTTATCTTTTGTTAAAATACAATTTCTATGTTAGTAGTGTTTAAGAACACTTCCTAGAAAGTTGTAAGTGAATTTTGAGAGAATAATGTTGGTGTTTGAGTCAGCAGTTGACGCGCGAAAAGTTTCTTAAGTCAAAATGGTGACACGCATGGAATCGTGTGACATCTCTTTGAAGTTAAGTGACTGACTGGTGAATTGGGGCGAAATGGACTTTTTTATTTGTTTCTGGAATCCAAAGTAGGCTCCAGTGAACTGGGCGCGAAAATAGATTTTCGACAATTGTTACAGATTTTGGTGTCGTCTCGACCAATGTAAAATCGAGATTTGCAATGTGAGGTGTTGGTTGGTTAAAACTGATTCTGATGGAAGAGTGTATTTTATCTCGGGGGTGAGTAGAAAATATGGACGATTCTGTAACCTTACTTTTGCACAGCCTGTGTAATAATCAAGATGATAAAGCGTAAATCGATTATATATTCCATTGTCTTTTTTTATGTATCGAGTCTTTTATTAATCATGGGTCTACAAAACTATGATTGCCTACTCAGTCTTCAATATCCTCTGAGTGTCTTGTTCTACAACCCTTTTTTCTTTATGATGTGTTCCAGTAATTTGAAAGCGGTATTTTTTTTCCATTTTTCTTAAAATTTCCTTATTGCTTGTGTATTCGGAACATGTTATTCTCATCATGAACAAATCTCTGTGACTTCAAATCTCTTCATCTGCGAGGAAATTGTCCAGTATCCAGGGAGATTCTATTACGTAGCAGTTTAAAACATTTTGTTTTTGGTTTCTTTTGAAGGCGTCGTTCGCTAACTCAGTCTACCTTATTATTTCTGCGTCACATTCTCCGCTGTCTATTAAAACAATTCTTAGTACAATTTATGTACTTGTTTCATTCAGACGTCCCTGATTTGCAGTTCGCTTCTTGGGTTGTCCATTTTGCTAACGACCATGCATTTTGTTTTCTGACAATTCATACTTACTCCTTTCATCTTCGCTTCGTTTAACATTAAATGTACAAGGAATATTATTCGGTTTACAGTAAATGATTTCTATGGGTTAACAATATATATATGTATTCAAAGCAACTACGTACACAAGAAAAACATGTTTTTACACAAATCTCTTTTTTACACTATTTACATTTTTCGAACTGTTGTTTTCATCTTTGTTGCCATGTTCACAAGGTTTCGGCCGTTGCTCCTTTCACTGAGTTGAGGATAACTGTCCGAACAATGTAAATAGTGTGAATAATTACAATATCTCAGCTCAGAAATATAGACACACATCCCTTAATAGGCATTGACATATAGTAATATAATAAATGTATACAAAACTAACATAATAAAAACTGTATACGAATTAATTTAATACACAAGGCAATGTAGAAAAAGTGCACTCAAAACTTACAGGCAATGCTTACAGATAGAATCACAGAACATCAACATTAGAAGTTGAAAATATATGTGGATTAAAACTATGTGTTATGTCAGGCAAAGATATACTTGATGTCAATTGAGATAATCGAGACCAAAACCCCCAATAATTGTGAACTTAATAATTCGCATAGTATGTTCCCGGGGAAAGAAAAAAATACGTTATTTTTTTTTCTCACGATCCTTTTAGTGGGCTTTCAGATAGCTTTGTGGTGTCCATCTCCTCGCGAAGTCCTTGCCAGACAGCTGAAGACCACGGTACGTGATGCTGGTCGACCTCAGTCCATGCACCCCCAACCCACTATGCATTCAGAGCTGTCCTTTTACTAGACTAGTCGCCACTCAAGTTATTAGTACATAAGTGAATGTAATAAAAATGACTAGAATTTCAACTCGGCTCTCTGATCTATCGATTACTGAGTCTCCGATATAAACTACTACATGTATCTCCTATAAATTATTAGAAGTATCTATAATATTACTAGATTATTTCCTATACATTACTAGAAATCCTATACATTGCTAGAAGTATTTCCTATATATTACTGGAAGTTCCTATACACTACTAGAAGTATTCCCTATATATTACTAGATGTTCCTTATAAAATATTTCATTACTAGAATTATTTCTATACAAAGAAAGGAGGAGGAAGGAAAAGAGAGAGAAAATTACTAAAATTTCCCAAACACTACTAGAAGTATTCTCTTTACATTACTAGAAATTATTTCTTATACATTAAGAAATTTTTTAGACACTACTAAAAAAAAACTATTCTAAGGATATATTAAAAGTTCCTAGATGATATTAACAGATGGGGGGAAGTGTATCTAAGGATATTTTAATACATTACCCAGACAGTTCCTATACATTAAAAAAGAATTATTTTTTGAGATAATTACATTACTAGAAGATCCTCTAGAACACCATTAGATGTTCCTATACATTACAAAAAGTATTTGCTGTACATTACTAGAAGTTCCTATACATTACTAGAATTATTTGCTATACATTACTAGAAGTTACTATATATTACAAGAAGTATTTCCTATACATTACTGGGAGTTTTAGAAAAAAGAATTGAGAGGACAACTTAGCGGGTCATATTATTTCGTAATAAAAGATTACACACACACACACACACACACACACACACACATACACACATATATATATATATATATATATATATATATATATATATATAATGGATGTTTCCCAGTTTTGAGTAATGATTCCAATTTACATCTCCTAAATTTGATTTCGCTGCGAACAGCGACCAATCGTTGACGGGAATTTCATAAATATATTTTTGATTCAAACTATGTCAGAGCATGACATGCGACTCGAGAAGTAAAAAAAAAGAAATTCAAACTTTTCCACGACTCAGCAGATAAGGAAACGACAAACAACAACATTCAAAGAACCGCCAAAGATAAATATAGATACGTATTGTGCGTTGCAGGTGAAATCGTTTAAGGTAACGGCTTGATTTCAGAAAGACATTCTTTTCTTCAAATTGATATATATATATATATATATATATATATATATATATATATATATATATATATCCCGTCGTCCATTTTAATCACAACGTTAATATAATTATGTTCACCCTGGTATTCATCTAACCAAAAAACGTCACATGAGCTGCTCGAAGTGGTGCGAACGGGATCGAACGACACAGTCGACGCTAAGGGGGGACGACGTACAATTTATAGAGATATATATTACTAGATGTTCCTAAATTATAGAATTATTTCCTATTAGGCCCAAACAGGTTAAGATTATAGTTACTTACTAGAAGAATTATCCTCTTATACATTAATCGGTTCCAGACAAAGAAAGGAGATATATTAGAAGTTCCTACACATTACTAGAATTTATACATTTCTAAGATTATTTAGATGGGATAGGTTATCCTATACATTATAGATGGATACATTACAAAAAGTATTTGGTTGTAGAGTTGGTCGGTACATTATTATTTAACTAGAAGATCATGTGATTTACTATATATTACGGATTATGTCATTATTTTTTTTAGTTTCGTTTGTATATTTTTCGTTGTCGATGACAATGACACACACACACACACACATATATATATATATTTTATATATATATATATAATGTTTTCTATGTATGTTTATCCTTTAAATTTGATTTCGCTGCGAAACCAATCGTTGAAATAGTCACAGAATATATTTTTTGATTCAAAACCATTACGGATATACTAAAAAAAAAATCTTCAAACACTAAACGACAAACAATAACATTCAAAAACAGGCTTTATAAAATAAATTGCCAAAACTGCTTCCTCCCAATATATTGGAGAAATATATATATATATATATATATATACAATTTTTTGTTAAAGTTTAAAAAAAGGATTTATGAGCAAAAAAAAAAGTGACCTCACAAAAAAAAAAAAAAAAAAAACTTAGCTAATGCACTAGTCATACATAGAAATAAATTCAACCATAATTTTGATTTTAAAAATGCTACACTCATAAAGAAGAAAATAACTCACACAGAAGGAAAATACTAGAGAGTGCCGCCATAGAATATTACCCAAATTTTAATCTATGCCCAGGTTTTTTCCCCATTTCACCTTTCTTAACAAAATTAACTGCTCTCACAAACAAATGTACACAACAGATTCATAAAATCAAAAGAAAATGGTTGAATACATCAACACAGATATAATGACAATATTCTCCACACGTGACAAATACTGACGTTATTTTCAGTAAACAATATGAAAATAGCATTACTCTACATTCCATTTGCTAATAACATTCTGTTTTTTGTTTTTATTAGTTACCTTGGTCAATTAAATTAATTTCGTATTTTGCTTTGATAAAGTCCACATTGGACGAAACGCTTCAGCAATTACTAGATTTAACCAGTAGAGAAGACAATTTTCCGATTTGGGGAGTTAACTATTTGCCTATAGCTGGGACCCTGGTCAGGGTGAACCTGGGAACACCGGCAATTAAGAGGTGGTTCCACGCTCCTCAAAACCTCCTGATCAGAGGCCTTGCTGTTGGACGTAGTTTATCGTCTTATCCAGGACGCGGATGTAGTTTATCTTCATACCCAGCACGGTGTGTGTATTTAAATGGGTCCTAATATTCTGATAAAACACCAACATAATACACTTATCTCACTACAGAAGGCGTAACAAACAAATGAGATACTAATTCTTAATAATATTAATTACTGAACACAATCATAACGTGCTGACCGTGTTCGGGAATTAAAATATTTATATTTCTAAAACAAAATCTTCATATTTAAACATGCGAAAAAATCTTCCTTTATAACGGCTAATTTTAGCTGAAAACAATCGCATTCAAAGATCAAAAAGGCTGTTCTTATACAATTTTTGTGTCCAAAAAAGACAAAAATCGTTTACACTATGGGCAAATAGTTTGGGCACACCCTGAATTTCTTTAAAGAAAAATCTTTAAATGTGATACTTTTGTATTTATAAAATACAATTAGAATGTCATTAACTACAATGTATTGTCTTTTATTTTGACAAAAATAAGTACTCATATATAAATATTATTATGCAACAGCATCATATTTTGTTTTCTCCAATAAAACTACCAACACTCTTAATTACTATTTTACAAATTTTTGACATTCTTTCAAACAGTTTTTGAAAAAGCATTCTTCAATGGGGTTAGTAGATTAAGGCGTCCTAGATATAATTTGAGGAGGCACGGTGGAGTAATGGATAGCGGCTCAGATTGAGGAATCGGAGAGCCGAGTTCGAATTCCAGTCGAATCCATTACATTCACTTACGTGCAAATACCCTTGGGAAAGGTGTGCCTCCTCGTCTTCTAAGCAGCTATGAGTAAATAGCAGAACAGACCGAGTTCTATAGACTTGAATAGCAACTAGTCTACCACAGAAAGAAATAGCAACCTCCTACGGGAAAAAAATCTGCCTCGTCAGTCATGTATCTTTCGATACATGAACGCCTAAGCGTGTATCATGAATGGCACATAACTGAGATATAATTTCCAAAATTTTTGTCCTTTTTTTTACATAATGTATGTTTTATTTTGATAAGAAAAATAAGTACTTATAAATATACAACAGCATCATATCAGAGCTTGTTGGATCGTTATCCTGTTGAATGTTGATTTTTATACGTAAACAGAAAGTCTAGTATGTCTTTGAAAAATTTAAGGATATTGTCCGTTTTTTGATGACCCTTTTGACCTGAATTAAGTCTTCAGCCCTTTTGGTAATCGCAAAAAGTCTACTAAGATGTTGATGGTGAAAACAAAGGAAATTAATGTTTATCATGTAAAGTATTCATAATTCAGGAAAATGTATTGCGGTCAGACGAAAATAAATTTGATTTTTTTTTTCCAGTAAGCGATGCCTGCAAAGATTGAAGACTAAAAGCAATGTGTGTGTGTGTGTGTGTGTGTGTGTGTGTGTGTGTGTGTGTGTGTGTGTGTGTGTGTGTTTGCCCCACAGGGCGGGATGTTGTGCCGCCCCAGCAACTGTCTGACTCCTCTTGTTATCCTCTATCTATACAAGTGCCAGATCAGGCCTAAAATGCAGTACTTTTGCAATATTTGTGCTGCAGCTGCCCAGACCTCACTCGTAAGATAGAGTCCAAAAGCGTCTCCGAGTCCTTGTGGATGATGAATTATTCTCCATCCTTCAACTTCTCACCCATAGACGGTTATGTAGCAAGTCTCTCGTGTCTCTACTGCTATTCCACGAAATGGAAATCAAGGATCTTGAAGAGAGTTCAACAAGCCTGGAGTGCTAGGGAAGAAAATGTTAACGTAGAACTTACGGTTAATTCTAGCTATTTCGACTATAAAATGATGAGACTTGGCCCCCAATCTGGTACTGCGTTTAAGTACGTAGAGTTTATTTACCGTAGAGGAAAGGTCATCAGAAAAATTACCATGAAAGTATTTATCGAAAAGGCATATGGAAGCTTTATTACACCGGTGGGAAATGGACTGAAAACCAATATTTCAGTTCTAAATATTTTACACTCAGTTTTATTTATTTATTTAGAAACAAAATTGTGGATGGAGATAATAACGTTTTTAGTTATAAAAGTTTTACTAATTAACCCATAGTTTGGGAGAGAAGAGTTGGATTCATGCCTTTCCCAAGGATATTTTGCGTGTAAGTGAATATAACAAATCCAACTGGAATTAGAACTCGGCTCTCTGATTAATAATTCCGAACCATTATTCATTGCATCACCCGCACATCCAAGCTTTTTTTTTTTTTTAATCTTTTCAATCAAACACGTCAATAGAGCCACTGGAACGCAGAGGGTTACTTAGTGTTAGAAAATATGAGAAAAATTACTTGTAAAGTATTCATAATTAAGGATTAATTAATAAGGAGAGAGGGCAATAACAGAAAAGAAATTAAGAAGGCAGAAAATAACGATTGACATTGCTTTTAAATTTCTGATGATCAAATTTGGCTGGGAAGGAAGAAGCCGGAAGAGAGTGCGAGGGAAGAAACTATTAGCATAGAACTTACGGTTACATCTAGCAATTTTGACTGTAAATGGATGAAACCTTGCCAGCAATCTAGTACTGCGCTTAAATTTCTAATGTTCATGCACCCGAGGTCCTCTGACAAACTACATTCCCTGGTCCCGCCAATTCAAACCTTCAAGGCAAGGACACGCCATATCACAAACTACCCAGATTTCATCCGTATTCAATCGGTGAAAAGTAAATTCTACTGTAATATCTGGTGGAGTATTGCTCTGTGAAGCCGACTCCCAAGAGGATGCCTCCCAGAGCACTACAATCTTAACCTGTTCAAGGCTAAAGTTAACCGTTATCTTTCTCTTCTATACGCATACATTGTCTCCTAACGTAAATCTCTGCCACCAGTGATTTCTGGGCCTTGTAAAAGGTGATCCTTACTGTAAAAAAAGTAAATAAATATAGCGTCTGGAAAGAACCATTTTATTATTAACTACATCCGGGTAACTACTTACGAGTTCGGTATAAGTAGTTGGGATATGTCTTTTACTCACTTCGATTATGAATTCTTTTCGGTCAATTTGCGTAAATCTTCAGAAGGAATTTTGATTCCCTAATAGCCATAGTTCTCTTACTTGTTGGCTTTCTTCCAAAACTTTGAATTCCAGATTATGATTTCGCAATTGGTTGTCATCGTGCCAAGCCCACGTGTGTTCCAACCTCTTTTAGTTTGACAAAATTTTCACGATGTGTTAGCGATTCAATAAATTCTTCAAGAATCAATTTACTCGTCATCGTTAGGAAGAACAGAGAACGCTTTGACTACTTTTGTTACAATATTTCCTGAAAATAAAAGAAACATTAAACTTAAATGTAGGTACAATGGGGAAATAAATATTCGTACACATACACATTTTTAAATTTTTTGTATTTCCAACTAATGAATAAATATACTTTTCATATAATTAACTGTACACAGATTCATAATAACTAAATATGCATAGAAAACAGAAATTGATTTAATAGAAACGAATCCCATTTATCCATTTTAATAGGTGAAAAAATATGCGTACAATGGAAATTTCATATTTTAAAACTTTTAAATTGCTTTAATAATCTCGATTATTCAAGTGGAATATGTTTGAATGTTTCAATAATGTTATCAGTAGTTATTTTTAGCCTAAAAAATACAAACAGAGTATTCTATAATTGATATCCGTGCAAGAAGGTTATCATCATGGCAAGAGGTAAAGAATTGACAAATTCGCAAAAAGAACTGATTGTTAAGCTCAGATAAAAATGGTAAAAGTTACAGGAAAATCTCAGACAACCTGAATATTCCATTTACTAGCATTAGTTCATTCATTGCAACGTATAAAAAACTCAAAACTGTTGGAAACCAAGAAAGAACTGGTGCTCTACGGAAGATTTCTTCAATATCTTCGAGAAAATTAATGCGTCAATTTAAACAAAATCAAATGGTTACTCATCAAGAGTTGCAGGATGATTTGCTTTCATCAGGAATCTGTCCCTAAACGGACAATAAGTAATGATATTCATAGGAACAATCTAAATTTACGCTTCTCTCAGAAAACCCAACTCCTATTTAAAAGATACAGAGATGCCAGGTTGAAATTCGTTCGTGAACAAATGGATAAGGAAACATCGTATTGCGAAAGAGTATTATGGACAGACGAAACCAAAATTGAGTTATTTGGACGTAATTCTAGAACTCATGTATGGAGGAAAAATAGCAATGTCTTCAAAAAAAAAAAAAAAGAACACAGTTTCAACAGTGAAATTTGATGGTTGCAGCATCATCGCTTGGGGATGTTTTCTGCAAAAGGTACTGGCAACATATCAGTAACAGATGATAGAATGAATGCCGCAGCATATCAAAATATTTTAGAAGCAAATTTAATATCATTTGAAAACCTTAAACTTCCTCCTGAGTGGATCTTCCAAGATGATAATGATCCGAAGCACATTGTAAATTCTACAAAAGAAATGGCTTGCTGAAAATAATGGAAATATTTTGAATTGGTCAAGTCAGTTCCAGATTTAAACCCAATCGAGAATCTGTGGCGTTACTTGAAAATTCAAATCCAATCGAAAGCTCCAACACTCATAACGGATCTGAAGAGCATATGCGAAGAAGAATGAAACAAAATACCAACTAAAATTTGCAAATCATTAACTGAGGACTACAAGAAGTTGGTTGTTGCAGAATTGAATAATGGCTATTCACAAAGTATTAACTGAAGATTACGTTTTCTTTTTTGTATTGTCCCAATACTTTTTGACCCAATAAAATGGGATTTATGTCTATTAAATCAAATATATATTTTTGTTTTCTCTACACCTGTATACAGTTAATTATATGAAAAGTATGTTTATTTATTAGTTGGAAATACAATAAATTAAAAAAAAATTAAGTGTACAAATATTTGGTTTGCCCCCACTGCATTTTCATTTAGGTATCGACGAGGGTTATTCACAGAAGGCATGAGGCTACAATCACAGAGTTTAAGGCAGGATCGAACTTTCTGAATTTCAAGTGATTAAATTACTAAATCTAAATTTAATGATAAAAGTTTTCTTATTTCAATATGTGTTTATTGAAATTAGTATTTTTAAAAATATTTGAGTGTATCTGGGTAAAATGTAGCACCTAATTATTTAAATTCATATTTAACAGTAAGATAAAAGCTAGTTCACCCCTTTAAGATAATGATCATTAAAAACGAAATTGAAAGATCTTTCATACTGTAAAATCTTAAGATTTTTGCTGTAGTAAAATCTGCTTTTTCTCAAAATACTTATAATCTTACAGTAATATTTGAAGTAAAATATAATATATGCAGAATAGATTTTTTAAAAAAATCCTGTAAAAAACAACTAAAAAAAAAACACCGAAAAATTACAAATTAATTAAGTAAATAAATATAAAAGTATGTAGCACATTACGATAATGAGGGTAACATACATGTAAGTACGACACTACATTTTCGGCTAAATGTCCATTCGGTTAAATGTCCATTGGCCAAATGTCCATTCGGTTAAATGTCCATCGGCCAAATGTCCATTCTGTTAAATGTCCATCGGCCAAATGTCCATGCGGTTAAATGTCCGTCGGCCAAATGTCCATTCGGTTAAATGTCCATTCGGTTAAATGTCCGTCGGCCAAATGTCCATTCGGTTAAATGTCCATCGGCCAAATGTCCATTCGGTTAAATATCCATCGGCCAAATGTCCATTCAGTTAAATGTCCATTCGGTTAAATGTCCATCGGCCAAATGTCCATTCGGTTAAATGTTCGTCGACCAAATGTCCATTCGGTTAAATGTTCGTCGGCCAAATGTCCATTCGGTTAAATGTCCATCGGTCAAATGTCCATTCTGTTAAATGTCCAATGGCCAAATGTCCATTAGGTTAAATGTCCAATGGCCAAATGTCCATTTGGTTAAATGTCCGTCGGCCAAATGTCCATTCGGTTAAATGTCCATCGGCCAAATGTCCATTCGGTTAAATGTCCGTCGGCCAAATGTCCATTAGGTTAAATGTCCGTCGGCCAAATGTCCATCGGCCAAATGTCCATTCGGTTAAATGTCCAATGGCCAAATGTCCATTCGATTAAATGTCCATCGGCCAAATGTCCATTAGGTTAAATGTCCAATGGCCAAATGTCCATTCGATTAAATGTCCATCGGCCAAATGTCCATTCGATTAAATGTCCATCGGCCAAATGTCCATTAGGTTAAATGTCCAATGGCCAAATGTCCATTAGGTTAAATGTCCAATGGCCAAATGTCCATTTGGTTAAATGTCCGTCGGCCAAATGTCCATTCGGTTAAATGTCCATCGGCCAAATGTCCATTCGGTTAAATGTCCATCGGCCAAATGTCCATTAGGTTAAATGTCCATCGACCAAATGTCCGTCGGGCAAATGTCCGAGTACCTCTGATTATATTTCTGGCATGATGTATAGTCCTACTGAAGGAAGAAAATAAACATTTCAGAGTTTAGGCGGAGACGTTAGAAGTATAGAGGTGAAGTAGACTTTAGAAGGAACCGGAAACGCAATCCTAAACAGGAAACAAGGAATAAACCTCTACTCCTGTTCAAAGGACCGGGGAGGTTTGTGAACCGGACGGTTACTAGAATCGAAACGTCGTCAATATGACAATAAAGAGGAAGACAACAGTCCGAACACTGTAAATAATATGAATATTAAGTACTTAAACACACACAAAAAAAACACTGTAAAAACTTTCTTCTTTTACAAATTGTTTAACAAATACAAGGCAGAAGAGACTCTCAAGCTAGCGGATTAATGAATGAGCTTATTGAGCGTAAGACGAGGAACTAAGAGAAACTGATCATAAGGACGTGTAGGAAAAATAATAGTTGACTCAAAAGGTTAACATTGTAGTGGTCGGAAAAATATCTTTCCCACGAAACAGAATCTGTGCGAATGGAAATTTCTCCTTACTAATGGAATAAAAAGTGAATAAAGATAATTCGTTCTGGTATAGGTGGCGTGGCGGTTTTCAGTTGCGAAAGTCGGAACTGGTGGACTGAATTGATATTGACTGTCAACAAAATAGAGTTAAGAGAAAGATGCGACGTTTCAGCTGTGGGGTAAAAGATAGTAGAATGGAAAATAATATCTCCCATACGAGACCATGTACACGGTTTTAGGCACACTCAAGTATAGAAAAGGAGGAGAAATATTCCTATAGAAATATTTCTCTTCCAAAAGTAGCGTACAGAAATATATCACAGTGGCGTTTGACAAACGGGTGATTAATTCCTCTGGAGTGTCTGTTCAGATATGAAAGGTGTCGTCTGATTAGGTTATGTCACTACTACACAGTTGAGTCTTTTGTTATTCAAAAACAGTTGGATACAATACATTTTACATCGGATTATTCTCTAATGATAATATAATTTATAGAATAATATAATTGTATGATAATTCTTTCATATTAAACAGTCATATTCTGCGAGATTGTGGAAATATAATTATAAAAAAAACAATTCGATTTTATTAATTAATAGATAATCATTTGTGCGAGTTATATGGAAAACATAATTAAAGATGTTAATAAACCTGGTGAAGAAATATCACCAACAAGGGTGTGGCTTCTGATGTTGACATTTAACGAAAGACAAATCGGTTACAAAAAATATAAGTTTTACATGGACATACTAAACGCATATGGTCCATTCTACTAAAATAATAGTGTTATATTGACATACTAAAAGCACATATGGTCCGTTCTCTTAAAATAATAGTGTTATACTGACATACTAAATACATATTGTAGATTCTTCTAATATAATAGTGTTATATTGACATACTAAACACATCATCCGATTTCTTAAAATAATGCTTTTATATTGCCATACTAAACAGATACTTCCGCTCTTTTAAAATAATCGTGTTAAATTGACATACTAAACGCATATTGTCCGTTCTTCTAAAATAATAGTGTTACATTGACATGTTAGTAAAAATAGTTTGTTCTCCAAAAATACAAGTGTTGCATTTACATCCTAAGAAAACACACATCTTAAAATTAATGATAATGGCATGTGATTCGCTCCCTGAACATGTAGGTGATACGTTTACATATTAAAAACATATGGCACGTCCTCTTAAAATGAAAGTTTAGGTTAAATAACTAAAAGAAAGGGCCATTCTCTTAAATTGAAGGTGCTACGCTGACATGATAAAGACACACACAAAGGCGTACAAACATACATATATATATATATATATATATATATATATATATATATATATATATATATATATATATATATATATATATACAGTAGATAACACAAAGGCAATCGAAAGAGTACCGATTTAATCAGCACGAAAAACGTTTATTAATATTAACCTCATGATTGAAATGAAGCACGGAGATTAAGGTTCTAATTTCGGAATTTTCGGACACGCCTGTGTCCTTCATCAGCGGATGCGACAAATAAACAGAGAACCGGTGGAGAATCACCAACAGTAGCCCTTGAGGCTGGGGAGAATTCTGTTTGCAGATGGAATTATTAGTAAAAATCCGATCGTGCGAAGCTTTTTGCGAAAATAACCTTAGATTTCAAAATATGGATTGGTGGTTGGTGGAAGGGGAGTGAGATATTGAACACGGAGGAAGAAGGATATATGACCTGGGGGTAGGGAAGGTGTTGGTGCTGAGAGATTAGACACTGAGATATTTGGCTAGGGAGAATACAGTGTGGGAACAGATGGAAATAGGCAATGAAATAAAATGAAAGAGAAAAGGAAAAAGAAAAAAAGAGAGAGAGGAAAGGAATAGCACAGAAAAGGGGATAAAGAATTCTTTTTGAAAATCATTGTTAGAAAATGGGAGGTAAATAAACTGAAATAAAAAAAAAAAAATACTAATAATAATAATACGAGATAGGATCAGAGTGTGCAATGACGATAAAAATAAAAGAAAAAAATGAAGAAAGGAACAGTACAAAACAAAGCGATAAAGAATTCTTTCGGAAAATGATTGTAAGAAAATGGAGGTGCGGAAAAATAACCGGAAATAATAAAATAACAAAATACTACTAATAATGATAGGCTATAGGATCAGAGTGTGCAATGGCATTAAAACAATAAAATAAAAGAGAAAAATGAAGAAAGGAACAGTACAAAACAAAGGAATAAAAAATTCTTTCGGAAAATGATTATAAGAAAATGGTGGTGCGGAAAAATAAACGGAAATAATAAAATAACAAAATATTAACAATAAAAGGGGAAAAACTAAAAAAGATGTGTTTTGAATATGAGTGTATCAATATATATATATATATATATATATATATATATATATATATATATATATATATATATATATATATATATATATATATATATATATATATATATATATATACATACTAGCTAACACAGTCCTTTAGTGAAAAACAACTAGGAGTTTGCGAGTGTTAAGGAAGAAAATGTCCTATCTTTTTTTTTTGAAAGTTTCTTTAAGTTATTTTCATGTTGTCTTCGAGCGTCGAGTTAAGTACAGTTTCCTGAGGTTATTGATTTTTTAGCGTGGATTTGAGTGTTGTCAAGGTGAGCTCCAAAATATATGATTAGAAAAAAGACTTCATGTGTGCTTCATATAGCATATAAAATAGTGTGGATAAGTTGGTTAATAAAACAAAGACAAGCGAATGGATACCGATGTCATCAGCACAAAAAAAACACACACACACACACACGCAGAATATTTATTAATATTAACCACATGACAGAAATTATAAGGTTCTAATTTCATATTTCTTCATATATATATATATATATATATAAACGTGGACATTGCTGTCAACACTTAGAAGCAACAGGCTGTTTCATGCTAGACGCAATTATGCCCTGACAATTGTGTCTAGGATGAAAAAGCTTGTCGCCCCTAAGTGTTGAATTCAATGTTCACGTTTATATTTACACACGCTCTATCTCTGATATTGAGCACTTTATCCCATAAATTTAGCACACCTTACGACTATATTTATTCATTCATATATATATATGTGTGTGTGTGTGTGTGTGTGTGTGTGTGTGTGTGTGTGTGTGTGTGTGTGTGAAAATATATAGAAAATAGGAAAGAACTCGTTAGGTAAATAATCCAAAGTTCTTTAGTTTTTTTGTGATTATTTTTAAATAAAATTTTTTTATAAAATATAATATAAAAATCTATTAAACAATAGACATGAGTTAACGGTTTTTTGCCGACATCATCAAATTTTTGCATTGAATAATTAGCATAAAAACAAACATACAATAAAATAATTTTTATAATACATAGTTTAAATACCCTACAAAAAAAGATAACCCTTTATAAAGTCGTCAAAAAACAAATGTTACGGCAGTTTTTTTTATATACACAAAACCCTTTCAGAAAGAAATAAAATAAAAAAATAAATAAATCTCAATAGACACGTAAACCAGACTAAGCGAAAACATCTTCCGTTTAAATTTAGACACCCTCACCTTACCCTGACTTGACATCTATGAATGTAACTCTATACTGATACAAATTATTAACACTCTTCACCCCTTCCTATTTAAACAATTGCTCTGGCTGTTACCGTGGAAATTTTTATTTCAATAATGAATATGCTATTAAAACACGTAAATTTCAGAAATAAGTTATTCAAAAAAAAATTTCTCTTGAAGATGGAACAGAGCTTACTTTAACTCAATTTAATTCAAATAATTATATTGAAGTTTTCGGCTCTTGTTTTGAAACATGAGACCTCTTATGTAGCGCGTTGGAATCATATTTTTAAATAAATAATTATATATATATATATATATATATATATATATATATATATATATATTATTGTTTCTGGTATTTTAGGATGCAGTAACCGAAACAATTTGCAATTTCTATTATCATAGAAGTGCAAAAACGGTGTTTTTCAAACACAACATAATCTCCCTGCTTGATATAAAATAATTTATATTATGCTTTCGCTTCATTGGGCAAATTTTAAAGAAATAGCAAAGTACGTAACTGAAAAACGCTTTTTAAGAAATTTAGAAAAGTTAATGGCAGGGCCACTTATCAGAATTTTCCACATGACAAAGTTTCAGCAGTGTAAGTGATAGGGAAAATAAAATATGGGCTTCATTTGGCGCCAAGTTATATTCATACGGAATGAACACTGATTTATTCCTTCTACTTATTTATAATTCTATTTTCCCGTTTCTCCACAGGGTCCACTTTCGTTTTCCTTGCAATGATCTCTGTAGGAAAACATTATTCCAAATTTAAAAAAAAAAATTGGGGAGGAGAGTTCGTCAATTTATTGCTGCACAAGAAAATCCATATCATTTTACAAATTGATTAATGTTTGTAATGAAATATAAACTCTTATCATAGTCTTCATTCTCTAAAAGATAGGAATGTGTCGACCAATCTTCCATAAATTTAAATTTATCAGTTTAATGAAATTTATTTGAACGGTGGCTTATCCGTAGCGACAATTTAATAAATCATATTGTCTGTTTATATTTACGACTTCCTTTATTACAAAATTGCTTATAACCGAGTACTTAAATAATAAGTACATATCCGTTAAGGTTCAGAATCTTAATATATATACATACATACATACATATTACGTACATATATATATATATATATATATATATATATATATATATATATATATATATATATATATATATATATATATATATACAATCCCGCAAACTTCACACAGTGCTCTATTAATCATCTCCGAGAACCCTTTCTGCTTTTTTATCAGCAGACTGACACGTTGAGGTTTCGGGCTAATGTTGTTTTACCGCTGACATGAAGTCGAAAGATTATACTGAATTGACTGCTAGGACTACTGCTGGGAAAGTCAGTTTCCTGTGTCGTGCTAGACCGTTTTTCTCGCCAGCATCTGCCTTTAATTCGTCCATGTTTAGAACATTGCTGCCACATATGATCTAGTGCATGTGCTATTTAGAGATTATGCCGGAAAGTAGTTCAAATATGTAAGCGGGTACAAATACAGTTGGTTTTATTAGGATGCGTAGCTTAGTACAATAAGTTTTTATTACATTTTGGGGAAAAATTAAAACTTTTATTTTTTTTAACATAAAAAATGCTCCCACTATTTTAAAAACAATTTAATGATTTAAATAAGAAATACATTTTTAATAAAATTGCAATAATTTTTTTGTCTTTTCTTTAAGCATTTATATACAAAAATCCAGTTTCCAATTCGCTCCGCGTTTGCTAGAACTATAAACAAATCACAAGGCCAATTTCTTCAAAAAATTAGAATTTGGCTCTAGAAAGAAATAATTACGCGTGGCCAGTTGCATGTTGTACGCTTAAGAGTAAGAAATCCTAAGAATGTATTCTTCGCAATTAAAAAAGAAAAAAAAAAAGAGATTTAAAAAAAAAAAAAATATTGTTTAAAATTAAGTCCTATAAAATTAAATTAAATTAAAGAAATTATTAAACCGCGAAGTAGGGTTTTTGTCAAAGAATTTTTTCATAACAAATCAGCTTATTCAAATTCCATCGATTGGTTTGCGAAATTTGACGAAATATAGAGTTTGTAAATCTTGGCAAAAATGTTAGCTATAACTTCAAAAATAGTAAATCCTGTTAGGATTCCGACAGGCATCAGCGTGTTGCTCCCCCCCCCCAAAAAAAAATCTAGTATATTATAATTTTCGTATATTACTCCTTATATATGCGTCAATACTTTATACATATTTTCGAATTTTGGTTGCTAATGTATTGATGTTTTCTTTTTTATCTAAATTATTAAGAAATGTCAATATTGTGAAGAAAAGGAAAGAGGAAGAGAGAAGGGGTTACTTACGGACGGGTTGCTTCAGCCTCGGGGGAATTGTGTCCAGCTAAACTGGAACCAAATGACCAACTGATATTTATGGTCTTGGTCGGAGGAGGATTGTGGGAAGCAGTTAGCCTCCTTATAAAACTATCCTCTGTATTCTGACGGGATCTATTTTCTCTATCAGCCGACACGTGACTGGTTATTTGTCGTGCTGAAGGATTCTTTCTTCTTTTTTTCTTCTCTGTTACTCGACCTAGTTGGAGCAGGTCGCAAGAGGAGGATTCCTTTTGCAACCCTTACCGGGCTGTCGCTGCTCTCTTCTGGGTTTTCCCTACTTTACTGTGTCGAAAGTTTTTTTTTTCGACAATATGTTACACATGATCCCGAAGTTGATTTTGCTATGTGAAACTGAAGGAATAAAAGAATAAGATATTTTCAACGTGGATACATCGAACATCTAAAAAAAAAAACCGAAAAAAACGTTTTGAATTAAATAAGGATTATACCATTGGAATTCCAAGAGATCTACGCTAACATTACTCAGAGTTCTCTTCTCTGTTCTACTATCTTTCAGCTCCGTGCCAATGACCTGCCAAAGAATATACTTCTGTCTTTAATGAATATCTATGTGGGGAACACAACAGTTTATAGGTTTGCCTACAACATCTGGCCGTCCTGGGTATGACGATAAACTACATCCGCGTCCTGGGTAAGACGATAAACTACGTCCAACATCAAGGCCTATGATCAGGAGGTTTTGAGGAGCGTGGAACTACATCTTAATTGTTGGTGTTCCCAGGTTTACCCTGTTAGGCTGCCATCTATGGGTTTAATAGTTAATCCCCAATCTGGGGGTAAAAACACTATGAAAATGTAAAAATATGTTTAATACCAGAAATAATTTGTAAAAAAAAAACTATTACCAGCAATACCTTGTTGAAAAAAAATATTACCAGCAATACATATTGAAAAAAAACTATTACCAGCAATACCTTGTTAAAAAATATTACCAGTAATACATATTGAAAAAAAAACTATTACCAGCAATACCTTGTTAAAAAAATATTACCAGCAATACATATTGAAAAAAAAATATTACCAGCAATACCTTGTTAAAAAAAATTGTACCAGCAATACATATTGAAAAAAAAAACCATTACCAGCAATACCTTGTTAAAAAAAATATTACCAGCAATACATATTGAAAAAAAAAATATTACCAGCAATACCTTCTTTAAAAAAATATTACCAGCAATACATATTGAAAAAAAAACTATTACCAGCAATACCTTGTTAAAAAAATATTACCAGCAATACATATTGAAAAAAAAATATTACCAGCGATACATTTTTGAAGGAAAAGATATTAACTGAAAAAAGATTTTTGACAAAAAATATTGTCAGCATTAAAGAACCCATTGAGGCTGATATGCCGTAAACCAACCAAACCAAAGCAAAATCTGGATGACCAGAACTTCAAAGCTCATCTCTCCTCTGAATTTGACCCGGTGGTTCAAATGCATAAGGACTGGTTTTTAAAATTCAATAAATACCAAACTCAACTAGTACCGTGCCTCCATAGCCGAGCAGAAGCTTAATTTTCATCTCTCAAGCTAGATGTGGAGTTCACTCTAAGACATTCCTTGTCTTGAATTGGCAATGTATTGGGACTCAAAAGTTCACTCCAAAACTCAGGTGGGACATTGTATACCGAGGTTTCTCAATATTTTTGCCTCATCGACAACTGTCACATAGAAAAAAAAAATTCTACCACCCACCTATATGGTAAATATTTAAAAGTATACCAAAATTGTTTCGTAAAAGTTTGTTACTAGTTCGTAAACTGACTTGATGTAGCATAATATACCAAAGTTATGTTGCAAGTAACGCTGATTAATTGCGGCGGCCACTACTGCTATTAACGTATTAAAGAACAGACGAAAACAAACTTGACCAATGAAAACTTTATACATAATCTAGCTCTATGGTCAATGTTACTTTTATAGCGAGGATTAGCATTGTAAGGTTTGAAAAAAATTAATCTATTTTTGTTCATAATCATAAATATTTTAAAACACTACACTACTAGTAACTAACAAAAATGTGTATTGTTTTTCTTGGCCTTCTCGTATCTGATTTATATATAAAAAATATTATTTCATCTGAAGAACTATTGTTAAATAATAGTCTAGCAGACGATTAGTTTTTAAAGAACTGTATTTCCTATGCCTTCCTAATTTTGACTTTAGAGATCAAATACAGGAAAACAAAGGAAGTTGTTTTTGATTGGCTGAGCCGAACGTGGGAATGTTAGAGTTAGAAAATCTTTTCAGGGAGTTAAGTTTTACGCGTCGAAGAATGCAGACGTGTTAATTTCGTGTGCGAAACTGCTCTCCAATTGGATGGGAGAGCAATCCCATTGACTAGTAAAAAAAAATGTCCACGTCGACGTGTTTAATAAAGTAGATAAGTTAAAAATCCTTTTTGTTGAATTTCTCATTTTACCTCCGAACAAACCAACTAGCGACTACCCGACCGAGAGAGAAGAATGCGGCTTTTTTGTGGAATCGACAACGTCAAACAAAAGACCTCTCCAGAACGAAGGGGGTATATACAACACTATTTGAATTTTTATACCCTTCTCAAAACTCGTTGCTTGCGAAGCTATTTATAACTTATCTTGGAATGTGAACCAACTTTTCCCATTTAGCTTCATTTTCATGGAGGTTCTTTGCATACCTTTGAATGTATTTAGGGTAACATATATTGATATTGTAATACCCAAAACCATTTATAGCCTACATAATTGGTAAACGACCACCATTTATTTTTTAAGTTGCACATCGCTCATCCAACAGTTGAAATCGCCCACCGGTGGGCGCAAAACCCAGTTTGGAAAAACTTGATGTATACAATCTATTGAAAAATTTCTCAGAATTAACCTGTAGAAAAAGACAATATTCATAAATGTAAAAAGACAATAGGAAAACTGTAATATTAGTCGAGGCGATTCTTCCAATGTGGACTTTTCAAGGTAAAAACCAAATGGATTTATTAAAACAAAGTAAGTATTAATAACAAAACAATTCTTCCAGTTGCTAAGGACATTTTGTTTTGTTATTAATAGTTACTTACGTTTTTGCTCCGAAAAAGTCCACACTGGATAAACCCGTCGGCTACAGTTTCCCTATTGTCTTTTACATTTATAAATACAATCTGTTGTGAAAGATGATAAAAAAATAGATCGGTTCATTGTACTGCTCCAGTAAATACCTGACTCGCTCTGTTATATCATATATTTGGAAAAGTAAAATCAAACCAAATATCGAGTATTTCTGCTACATCTGGTATAGAGCTTCCCATCCCTGACTTGCCTAACTTGGTAAAGCTCAAAAGTGTCTACACGGCCATGTGGGTGATGAATTACCCCCCCCCAAAAAAAAAACAACCACAGGAGAGAAGTCGCAATTTACATGCTACTCTATCGATATTTCTATAACAAGTTTTCTGACGAGCTAAATTCCTGTGTTCCACCAGCCCTAACGGCCAGCCATGCATCAACATCTTCTCTGTATTTGGTGGGGTCAGCTGGGTGTAGTTTATTATGAGCTGCTCCAACCGAGTGAAATCCTCACGGGAGATCGCTATCGACTACAATTGATGCATTGGAGCCGAGCATTGAAAAAAGAACGGCTGCTATAAGAGCAGAGACACGACAATGTGATTTTGCAACACGAAAACGCTAGGCCACATGTTGCAAAACAGGTGAAAACCGACTTGGAAACGCTTACATGTGAAGTCCTACCCAACCCGCCCGTATTCACCAGGCATTACCCCGTCCTATTATCACTTGTTCCGACTGATGGCACATGGCCTAGTTGAGTAGCACTTTCATTCTTATGAAGACGCCAAAAGATGGGTCGACTCATGGTTAGTCTCAAAACACATGTAGTTTTTCCGACGTGGAATTCAAATGCTGCCAGAAAGATAAGAAAAAGTAGTGGCTAGTGATGGACAATACATTCAGTCACATGATTGTTACTAAGTTTTGTAAATAAAACATTACTTTTCATGAAAAATCAGCGAGAACTTTTTCAACGTCCTCATACAGAAAGTAAACTTTTTCTTATTATTTCCTTTTGATCTAAGTCGGTGGATCCTAAATATTTTTTTCACTTGGCCGCATTTTCGGAATAATAATTCACTTGCAACTGACAAATTGATAAAAAGTACATTTAAAAAAAAAGAACAAAAAAAACCCCAGAGATTTAAAGGAGGATAACTGCAGTTACGAGGCAGAACATTATTATTGATAACTCTCGCCTACAATTTGCGGAACCTAGTTATTATAATATTCATAATACTTGATATAATGCAAAAATACTACTATGTTAAAATCAGTCAATAATTATTTATGACTATTTATACTGGGACTCATGCACAAGTAATCCATAATAATATTTGAAATTTGGAAATCATATTTATTTTTGCCATATGAATCATTTTTAACTGTCTCTGAAAAATTGATTGTTTTTCAACCATTCCGCTTCACCTGCTATCCTTTTCCACTGCGCCTATGAGGCGCGTCTCACCGTTGGAGAACCACCGATCTAAGTAATATTGCATAATGTGAGTAATAGTATGTTGAATTCAAATCATGCATAGATCTCAAAATCAGCTCAACTGACAACATAATACAGGCTCCAAACTGAATTTTTGCAAAGACGCTTTCTGATTGGTTAACAAATATTAAAAAATACATTTCACCTGTTCTCAACTACGTCCGATCGAATCAACCTAGTTTCTAACCCGAGTTAAAACACTGACTGCCTTTTTGGATTTAGTGAGAAGCAGCTGTCTTTTGGTAAGGGAGACCGGCAAGCTAAATTGGATAAGCTAACAGTAAAGGCTCTATAATAAAATACGACGAAGTTAGCTAAAGAGAACTATGGCCTAAAAATGACTAGCAGTCTATTACAACTAGGTTTGTAATATAATTTAACTAAAAAGGGGACTTGCTAGTCCCTCCGACGTGTTAACAGTGTATAGGGAGCATGAATGAGAGGTCAAGGTCGAAATGACCTGTTCCTCTGCCGGTTCAAGGATAGAAGGAGGAGGTAACTCCGACACACTTGATACAAGTTTTAAGTAAACATAAAACGTTGGCAGTGAGATGAACCAAGTTTTTTTTAACTTGACAATAAACCTATGTCACCCAGTTTCAGGCTTAACGTTAATTACTTAAATTAACATAAACCCATCTTGCAAAAGAACACTCACTCAAACAATTTATTTATTTTACTACAAACATCGCAAATTAAAACTCCAGTCAAAGTGTGATAACTTTGTAAACATCACAGTAAGTCGAGAACAATACATTTAATTTAATACAAAAACAGAACTGCTTAATTTTACCACAATTACAATACTTAAGAACACTTTTTCATTTTCGTACACACAGTTCAACAACATCAAATCTTACAAATCATAGCTTTAATAATACTACAAACCAAACAAAACAAAATTTTTAGAAGAATTTAAACTACTTGAACAACAAAAATTTGTACCTTTTATTGTGTTATTTAAATGTTTTTACATTATTATTTCTCTTGTTGCTTACCCATTTTGTTGAATTTGTGAATTAAAATACGTAAGGATTTGAACATCTCCACACTCAACACCTACAAGTAATTATAACAATAAGATGTATTGTAAAGGCAAATAAATATATGTGTAATTAATAGTAAAATTGATGATATTGTTACCTCATCATTTTGTATCAGGATCAGCTTTTAAAATGACGCCAACTGGTTTATGGGTGATCTAGTCTTGTCTGAAATTTGTTTTATAGTGTTATAAACCTAATTTAAGAATCAATCCACGTAATTATTGAAGAGAAGTCAATATTCGTCGCTCGTTTTTTTTTTAATCAATTTCCATTTATTCTATCTCGCTTCATCGTTTTATAGGATTCTTGATCTTATTTATCAAGCAACCTTCATAAATTTGAAAAGGAATTAACTGAGGCCATTTTGATGGCAATCCCATTATCCGGTACTGCGTATAACATTTTTTTTTTGATGGGATTAGTGACCTTATTTATCATCATGCTCTGTAAACTTTCACTGAATGTGATGATAAAAAATTTACCTTCACGTGTTTAGTCCGTGGTTGTCCAGCATTTCTCTAAAAAAATCCATAGTAAAGGTGAGAGGAAAGTAGTTCCGATAGAGAAAGGGCATCAACATTGCAGAGACTTCAAGGCGGGTCATAAGGAGGCCAAATTTCTTGAATGAAGAAAGAGACAAGACATTCTGTTTAGTTAGAGGGAAAAAAATCTCTTTCCAGGAGGGAAGTTGATGAAATCACGTTCAGGATACACACACACACACACACACACACACACACACACACACACACACACACACACACACACACATATATATATATATATATATATATATATATTAGTGTTTCGTAAATGTAATCCTTAGGCTGTGGATCTGCGCTAAATAATGGACTGGGAATAGAGGTCCTTAAGCATTTTTCGTATTTTCGTTAGCAATGCCATTTAGAGATATATTCTCAAGCACATGAAATACAGTGTCAATCATGAGTTTGCTTGAAATTAAATTGATTATAAATCCGAAAAAGATGCAATAAATTTATTGTGACATATATATATATATATATATATATATATATAATGTGTCTGTGTATGTGTGTGTGTGCGTATATATATATATATGTATGTGTATATATGTATATATATATACATATAGACACTTAATAAAATTAATTATGCATAGTGCACAAATGTTTTAAAATGTTAACAGTAAATTGTTTAAAATATCTAGGTTTATTATAGTTTTTTAAAAACATATGAATATTTTAAAACGTAGTTACCTCCCCTGACATTTACATCGTATTTACATCGTTATTAACCTAAGCGTATTTCACTTTACAGTTAAAAGAATAACTTTCAGATGAACACAACAATTTTGTATTAGAAAAAAAAAACACCTTGGTGTTGGCATTATGCTAATGTCAAATGAATATGTATCAATATGGTAGTTTTTTCTCTTTCTTTAATAACGGATACTAAGTAGCTTGTCCGTGAATACGAAAGGATCCTATTGAAAATAAATAGATCCAACTTAAATTATCCAATGGGACACACACACACACACACACACACACACACACACACACACACACACACACATATATATATATATATATATATATATATATGTATATATATATATATATATATAATTTGGGTATTAACGCACCAATCCTTCTTCCATACAGATTTCATTGAATACGACAATACGACAGAAAAGTTGGTTTTATTTATTTTTTATAGAATTTCTCATCCGATCTAATAGTTTTTTCTTTTCAGATGATAAATTATATAAGACTTTCCGAATGTTCTTTTTATCTGTTTCTTAATTAACAGTTAAAATGTTTAATTCTTGAAAATGGCTAAATGATTAGCCGAAAGCGCTCGGATAAAAAAAGAATATTTGGTCAGTTTTTATATAATTTATCATATAAATTCATCTGAAGGCAAATATAAACTACCAATAGTTAACTATCCCCTAACCAAATTAATGCTTATTGACTCAAATATAAACAACCAATAATAACTCATACCCGAATCTAGTAAATACTTATAAACTCAAATATAGTCAACCTATATTTACCAATATGTATCTATCCCTGAAACAAGTAAAGGCTTATTGAACAAAAATATATAGAACCAACATTTACCTAACTCTGAACGAGGTGTTTATACATTAAAAACCAGCAGTAAGTGTTTATACATTAAAAAATAAACCAGCAATATTTATCTATTTATCTATGCCTTAACCAAGCCAAGTAAATGTTTATAAACCTATATATATATATATATATATATATATATATATGTGTGTGTGTGTGTGTGTGTGTGTGTGTGTGTGTGTGTGTGTATACAGTGTAACCCGGATATAAGAGAGTTGTCGGGACCGGAGAAGAAGTCTCTTATATCCGGGTTTCTCTTATATCCGGGTTTGGTCTATTTTATATACATTAACACAGGCTTTAATTTGGGACCAGAGAAAATCTCTTATATCCGGTTTCTCTTATATCCGGATCTCTTATATCCGGATTACACTGTATATATATATATATATATATATATATATATATATATATATATATATATATATATATGGTCCAGGTTAGGACCAAGGAAGAACAACACGAACACAAGAGTAGAAATAACGAAGGTATATTATACGAAATAATGATACAAGATGTGGAAGGTGTTAGTATGACTGTCAGTCTGGTTTGGAGTGAACTACTATCGGCTCGACTCGATTCGACCCATCTCTCTTGAGAGGCGTAGTATACATAGTGTTAGGAAGAGTTCACTCTGTTGTTATAGGTAAGGACCCATGACAATATATATATTTACCTATCCCCGAGCCAAGTAGATACTTATACACTAAAATATAAACGACCAATATTTACCTATCGGTGAACCAATTAGATTCTCATAAACACAAATACAAACAACTAATATTTACATGTCTCTGAACAACTAAAAGATTATAGAATCAAATATAATCGATAAATATTTACTTGAACCAACTAAATGTCTATAGACACAAATAGAAACGACCAAGATTTAACTATCTCTGAACGAAGATGCTTATAGATACAAATATAAACACCCAGTATATATCTCTAGCTGAACCAAGTACTTGATTAAAGATTCAAGTGTAAACGACGTCTATTTACCTATCTCTGATCTAAGGAAATTCTCAGAGGCTCAAGTGTAAACGACTTCTATTTACCTATCTCTGATCTAAGGAAATGCTCAGAGACTCAAGTGTAAACGACTTCTATTTACCTATCCGTGATTTTAAAAAATGTATCTGCAAATAAGTATAATAAAGATGGAATTTCGGAATAAAATAACCCGAAAAGTATTAATATATCTTACAATTCGAACTAAACTCAAACCAAACTGGATTCTAAGTTGAAGGTGGCCAAGGAAATCAAGTGACAAAATTTTTTGTTTGTATTTTGTTTCTTGTATCTGAACCGCCAAAAAGCGAAAGTAATCCTATTAAAAGGGAAGGGTGCTGTATAACTAAATGAAAGTACTTCTCTATAAAATCGTACGTTTTGCATTTATTCATTACTACAGTGACCTCAGATTCGTACCAATATATATATATATATATATATATATATATATATATATATATTGTAGATCGTGTTAAAACCTTTGTAAGTGAAACAGGAAGGTGTGAGACATTTTGTTCGTTGGATGTATCGTATTAATGTTTCAAATATCCAGACATTCTCAGATACTTGATGCGTCGACTGAACAACAAAGATGTAAATATTTGAACAATTGACCAATTAGGATTTCGCCTCCAATACAATATTGGCAAAAAAAAGTATTCACCAAATCTCCATCCATATATATATATATATATATATATATATATATATATATATGTGTGTGTGTGTGTGTGTGTGTGTGTGTGTGTGTGTGTGTGTTTTGGTGGTTAGATAGAAACACTGCTGTTATACAACTCCTCCCCGTAAGAGACGCCCTCGACATCTTGACAGCCGGTGTCCTGCGTGTGTCAATGTAGACATTGTTTTCGTGTTCTTCTTGGTTCGACAAGGAGCTGCCCTCCCACTGAGCCCCTCAATTGTTTACTAAAACTGATAATACCCTCAATACGAAGCATCTCAGCAAACTAGGAGATAGTTTATTTTATTTTGCTTATGTCCAGCTTTGTAGCCTATTTGCGAATTCCGGTAAGTGAATGCGTATTTTCATGGGAAAGAGATTTTTTCCTTTATCGGATTCCTGTCTCGATAATTCGTTTTGGGATAAATAACCTAAGTTGCTCTATCCTGAACATTATCGAATATTATTTATACTACAGTCCACCCAATACAATGCCCAACAGCCACTTAAGATAGAGGGTTACTATGTGGTGTATTATCTGAGTTGTTAACCATGTGAGCTGTTACGCGATATCTGTTCTTCTTTACGGCAGAGAATGCTGGACGATTTCCTCAAGGATAAAGAAGAGACCCGAGAGGAAGGAGATGTGGTTCTACAGAAGGATGCTAAGGATATCATGGACCGAGCATGTGAGCAGCGATGAGGTCTTAGATAGGAGGATTATACTTAGCATCAAGAAGAGGCAGCTGAAGTCTCTGGGAGAGAAAATGAGAAAAGAAGGGCCCGGAGAATCTGATACTCACGGGTCGAATGGCGTGAAAGAGATACAAGGGAAAACAGCGCATATCTCGGAAGAGTCTTGACAGAGGACGGTAATTGTGATACTGAGATCCGTAGACATATTGGGATGGCCAATGACACATTCCAAAAGCTGGGCACAGTGTTCCGAGACAGGAGGATTTCTTTGGTAACAAAGAAATGAATACTGAGCTGTTACGTGACATGTGTTCTTCTTTACGGAAGCGAATGCTGGACGATATCCTCAAAGATGAAGAAGAGACTCGAGGTGACGGAGATGTGGTTCTACAGAAGGATGCTAAGGATAAGCGTGTGAGTAACGATGAGGTCTTAGAGATGTTGCAGACAAGAAGGGGGGCTTATACTTAACATCAAGAAGAGGCAGCTGAAGTTTCTGGGGCTCATAATGAGGAAGGAGGGCCTGGAGAATCTGATACTCACGGGTCGAAAAGAGGGGAAGAAAGACAAGGGAAAACAACACGTGACATACCTGGCGGGCTTAAAGAAGTGGATGACAGAACGTGGTCTGGGGGAGGTAGTAGAGAGAAGGAACTTATTGCGAGGTGCAAGGGAAGAGGAGAGACATGATTGCCTACGTCCTGAAAGGACACGGCACATAAAAACAACGAAGAATGTAGGACATGGGATGTGTTTTCGTGGAACCTGTTGTATTGCGAGACGGGAGGATTTCTTTGGTAGCAAAGAAAAGATTACTGAGCTGTTACGTGTCATCTGTTCTTCTTTACAGAAGGGATTGCTAGAGGATTTCCTCAAGGATGAAGAAGAGATTTGAGGTGACGGAGATGTGGTTCTACAGAAGGATGTTAAGGACATTATGGACCGAGCGTGTGACCAACGATGAGGTCTTGGAGAGGATGCAGACAAGGAGGAGGCTCTTGCTTAAAATCAGGAAGAGGCAGCTAAAGTTTCTGCGACACATAATGAGAAAGGAGGGCCTGGAGAATCTGATACTCACGGGTCGAATAGAGTGAAAGATGGACAAGGTAAAGCAGCGCGTTACATTCCTCGTTGGCTTGAGCAGGTAGATGACAGAACGTGGTCTAGGGAGATAGCAGAAGTAAGGAACTTGTTGAGAGCTGCAAGAGATAGAGGAAGAGGCGTAGAACCATGATCGCCTATGCACTGAAAAGGCATGGCACATAAAAAGAAATTGTGGTGTATAAGAATAAGATAAGCCAAGAAAAGAAGTTCCCGAGGTCATGTAGTCATACAATAGCACACAACTCGAGACTTCAGTAAGATTGTAGTCACTAACAACCTCCCGGGCCTATGTTCCTCTAGCAGCAGTTCTTGGGAATAAGCTGACCGAACGGAACTTACTCCTTACTAACGGAAGACGAAAGAAATTGCTGTGATTCCTCTTTGCGCATGAGGCATGGTAGGTAGCAGGTGTAAATGTTAGGGCGGTGTAACTGAGGAATGTAGCTCGTCAGAATAAAAGATGAGGACAGTCCGAACAATGTAAACAATCTAAATAATTACAATAACTCATCTTAGAAATATAGACAGATCCTGAAGAAGGCCCGAGCGTACAACGGTTGAAACGGCGTGAATAAAAACGGTGTAAATAGTCTAAATAATTAGAATACCTCATCTCAGAATTATATGAAAATAATTGTTTTTCTTGTAGTGAAGATGATTAAAAAATATCGGTGATCTTCTGAGATTTCTTTTAATTTGTATTATAGCAATGTCTAATCTTGTTTTTCTGATTCTATTTCTCATTGTTAATTTTACGTTAAAATATGCAAATGACATCGTATTGATGATAGACACAAGAAAGAAAAACGATAGGTGCTTCCATACAAGATAGTAAACGAAATCGATAACAAAGAAATAATCATTAATTGTAAAACTAAGAATGTATCGATTTGTATCTACAGCAGTAGTTCTAAACTTTTTCACATGTTCCACTTTTACTCATCATATTTTGGTGAACCACCATAACTATTCGATGAATAAAAAGCTTATTTTATTTCTTATTAATACATAAATTTAGAAATTGTATTATAGAAACAGTAATTGTGTATGCTTTATTTTGAAGTAAAACTAATTTAATGAAAACAAATATAAAAAATTTATGTAAACTAGTAAAATAATTAATAATAAACTATTTTAAAATATGTGACTAATTAATCAATAAAAATGTGTATATTTATTCAATGAGGTCCCTGTGGTTGATTTTTATATTCGACTCTATCGATGTAAATGATAATCGAAGATAACACCTTTTCACAATCTATTGCTATATTAATTAATTTATATTAATATACTAATATTTTATTTTATTAATATTTCAGATTAATATTATTATTTATTATTAATATATTAAATAAATTTATATAATAAATTATAATCTTTATATAATTCTCCTTTATATATCCTTCCAAGCTTTCATTCAACATTTGGAATCAAAATATCCGGTGGAGTAAAAGGGACGCTAACTTATATCGTTTGATCTCGTCTTATGCCAGTTTTAGATTTGTCTTTCTATTTTTAATATTTCAATATGACGTAGATTACTCTAGAAATTTTAATGCTCAGTTGTAACAACCGTTTCGAAGTGGAATTGCTTTATGGACCACTAAAATATTACCTTGGACCTCCAATTTGCTATTTTTTGCATGAACCCCTACTGATGTTACATGGACCAACCAGAAGCCATATGGATCTCACTAAAAACACTGAACTGGAGGGAACTTTTATGTAATATCGGTTCTTGTATATGGCAGAGAATTTTAGACAATCTCGTCAGGGATGAGAAGCATTTGGTTCTACAGGAGGATAATGAGAATACCACGAGGCTAACATGTGAGTAATGATGTAAATTTTATAGAAAATGAGAGCAAATAGGAAACTTATACTTAATATCTGGAAAAGAGAGTCCAAGAGACATTTCTAGCGCACATAAGGAGGAAGGAACCTGGGAAATGTTATACCCAATAAATTCGTAAAAATCGGTGCGTATTATGCATTGGCTATGTTTTCTTTATACAAATTCTAAAAATGCGCTGCGTATCATACATTGGAGATTTCTCTTCAGAGATTTCATAACTTGAAACCATTGAGTATGATGTATAAAGTGTATATTCACAAAAAGTGTTGCTGATATTGAAATTATTATATTTTATTTAATTATTCAATTTTATTATGCTTAAAAAAGAAAAGGGAAACAAAAAGGAGACGGATTCTCTCTCTATCTCTCTATCTGCCTAATTTGATGAATTTATTCAGGAAATAGCTTTCTTAAGTTCACTTAAAGTTTCTAGGTTTTATTTATCTATATACATAAAGTTACAGAAGTTCAGTTAAATCTATCTATCTATAAAAGGCAGGATGTGTGTGTGTGTGTGTGTGTGTGTGTGTGTGTGTGTAACGAATGCACGGCCGCAATTTTCGAAGGATTTGAACCAAAATTTAGATGCACATGCTCCAAGTTAGCGGGAACGTCAAGACCGACTTTGCATTTCCCAACTCCCATCGATAGTGGAAATAATCGATTTTTTTATGCTTCTACGGCACTTTTCATGTAGTTTGCGGCCATTTTCTACTGGCCAGATTGAGAGCCTATAGCTGGCTGCCACGAATAGGCAGGAAGATTCTATTGGCCAGCGTGAGAGCCAACAGCTTACTGACACGAATATTAACTAGCATGCTAGCATGCAAAAAAATTCGATAGCTGCATTCGTCGCAAGTGGGAAAAATTTAAATCTGCATGGCACTTTACTCCAATTGGCTCATTCGTTTGCTTAAACTCAACGTTGATTCTGATTCCGCAGAACTGGGTTGGCTGTGAAAAAGTATTTGTTGTTAACATTCTTAACGTTTTTCCAGTTACGAGTCCATTTTTAAAGCTGATCGTTTTGTGTTCATTTTGTTTAGTTCTTTTTTCGTAACAGATTTAATGTTTAGTATAGACCTTAAAAAAATTCGCAGTGTGAGATAGGCAAGAAGTAAGGCATGTAGCAACATCAGCACGGCAAAGGGCACTCCTTTAAAGGCAAGGAAGGGCAAAAATTATTCTAAGTCAAGTAAAGCCAATGGTGTTTGAGTTGTACGATTTTTGAATCAAGCACGGGCAACGGCGGGTTATGCTGCTAGTATATATATATATATATATATATATATATATATATATATATATATATATATATACATCCATATGAAAGGAGTAAAGATCGAATATAAATTCCATTCTGATGAGATCTGTTAGTACATATCTAAACATTATTGTATTTATATAGCGTTTTTTTAACATGTTGATGATATATCCAAAAATATTATCTATCTATCTATCTATCTATCTATCTATCTATCTATCTATCTATCTAAGTGCGTGTGTGATGGGTGTGCGGAGGGCAAATCTAGTGATGGTAGTTGACGGGTTGAAGCCAAAGTTAATTTTCAGGTCTGTCAGCGTCTAAAAAACTGGTTACTGGCGGAGGGGGCAGATTAGACTCCCTACCCACTCAGATCCATCTGTCATAAAGGCGGTGTCAGCATGTGCCGTGGGGTCATCAACTGTGGCTTGGAAATCAAATTAAATTACATTAGCTCTAATATACGTATGTGTGAGTTTATATATATATATATATATATATATATATATATATATATATATATATATATATATATATATCCCCTGTGTAACAGCAAAATATTAGTTTAAGTTTTGGACCGTTGTATGTTAGAAATAATTACAGATATCTTACTATGTTATACTCACAAGTTCCTAAAAGTCGGTGCGTATTATACATTGGATATTTCTCTTTAGAAATTTCATAATTTGGAACCATTGAGTATGATACATAAATAAGTTAATTAATCAACAAAGATTCACATAAAGTCTGGAATGATATTGAAATTAGATTTTTATTTAATTAATCTTTTGTATTATGCTTAAAAGAGAAAATTAAAACAAAAACAAAAAGGAGTCATATATTTACACCAAGAAGACACAGTGGAAAATTCTTGGAATAATAATAATAATAATAATAATTAAGTGCACCGATTTAACTCAAAAATAGTGACATAGAGTGTTTAATCACTGATATATTTAGTGAGGAAAGAAGGTTTGAAAAAGTTGATGCTTACAGGACAGATTGAAAGCAAGTGGGACACAGGCAAACAGTGCATAGCCAAACTAGTGAGCTTTGGCATATGGTTGGAGGAACAGGATTTAGGAGAGATTTTCTTAAAAACGTCAAAATGTATTAAGAGTCTCAAAAGACAGGAACTTATGGCAATTTATTGTCGCCTACGTCCCGAAGGAACACTACGCACAAAAGAAGACAGCCCAAAACGCGAGCTTCAAATTGGAGAAGGTTCTTTGTTGTGTGATAATGGTTCTCCCCAGATTTCATTTCTTTATTCTCTATGAATTGTCATGACAATCACATTGTGATATTCTTTAGACCGGTGCCTTGGTGTGGATAATGTTACCATTGTTCAAGGAAATCCGATGAATTGCAGTGGAGTCTGTACAACGTATTGGCGGTTTGAGTTGAGTGACACGAGGCGTTGAACTGACTTGTTACACTTTGTTAGGAGGGTACCATCCTTGTCAATCACCAGCTGTCTCATTCTTGAATCACCGAAAGTTTTAGTGTTAAGGATGATGGGAATCTTATCCGTTTCCTTACATGGAAACATTGAACATTCATTGGCTAAACAGCCAGTCCTATTGTGGGTAGAAATGTATAAAATCTTTCTAGATCAAACAGTTTTTTCAAGAAATAGGCTTCTTAAGTTTACTGTCTGTTATCACTCTTTCCATTATTGATGGAGGTTTCCTTTCTAACCTTTTGTCCGGGGTTATGTGGGAGGTTAATATCTAGATTTTTGTCATTATTTTCTCTTGGAATTACATGTGCTAGAAATCTTTTGCTGTTGCTAGTATTGAAAAAAACTCATCTGGTTTGGTAGCTTTTATTTGGCACAATTATTTGTGATTAGGCAGAAGTCCAGGCGGAATCGATACTGCGTCCTATTCTTTGTACGGGAAACTACCGTTCGTTTCTGACTCCGTGAAAGGGGATGCAGATTCGAATCCTGTTGGAGAGTATGTGCTCTTTAGTAAGTTTCTCATGTGTACGGACAGCTACACATAATTCACAAGATTTGGGGAAAAAATCAGCCTCTACTCAAACATGTATATCCAGAAAAATAATGTTTACAGTAGAAAGTGAACTATTCCTTGGAAATAGTTGAATCTCTCTCAGTCTATCTATCTATCAATCTATCTATCTATCTATCTATCTATCTATCTATCTATCTCTATCTATCTCCATAATTTGATTTTTATGTTTACTTAAAGATTCTAAATCTCTCTCTCTCTCTATCTATCTATCTATCTATCTATCTATCTATATATATATATATATATATATATATATATATATATATATATATATATATAAGTTTCACACACACACACACACACACATATATATGTATGTAAATATATATATATATGTGTTTATATATATACATATATATTACATACATATATATATATGTGTGTGTGTGTGTGTGTGTGTGTGAGGGCAAATCTGGTGATGGTAACAGAAGGGTTGAAACCATCGATAATTTTCGGATCTGTCAGGCTGCATCGCACAGAAACCGATTACCGGTTGAGTGAGCAAATGAGATCCCCCCACCCGGCAGATACATCTGCGCCGACAGCATGTGCCGTCAGGTGTATCAGAGTAGGAGATGTCATGGTCATCAAATGTTTCCTGAAAATCAAATTAAATTACAATAGTTCTAATAGAGTTATATCCCTGTGTTTGGTGGGTGTATATGCATGTACACGTCTGTAAAAGTATATAAGTGTATATATATATATATATATATATATATATATATATATATATATATATATATATCCTTGATCTAAAAATATAGATATAGATAAAACAAATAAAAAGGAGGCGGACAGACACTCTTATATCTGGATATTGGACGGTGGTAACTTGATTTCTGATTCCCCACTCATATTCATATTCAAAGACACATCACACACACACACACACACACACACACACACACACACACACACACACACACACACACACACAGCTTTGTACTTCTATCATTTTAACCTAAGGAAACCAAAGACATCATATGCTTTTTTCATTATTTCATTATATATATATATATATATATATATATATATATATATATATATATATATATTCTGAATATCAACATAAAAACACGTGTTAATATACGTTTTTCAAAAACAATCGCAATCACAAATAAAATAAAAATCGGTTTTACAGCATGTTTATTTTTTTTCTATGGCATACCATATATATATATATATATATATATATATATATATAGTGGGCCATAAGTTTCCTTACATAGAAAAAAATAAACATTCTATGTTGCAAAACCGTTTTTATTTATATAATGTACTCTATATGATTGCGATTGTTTCGAAAACGTATATTAATACGCGTTTCCCACTATTGATGAACAAGCATTAGCACACTTGAAGTTATGGCGTTGGGGATATGTTCCTTGAGATGATTTATGTCTTGTATCTTCACCTGATACACCATGGCCTTCAACCGTCACCAATCAAGGCGGGAGAGATCTGTGGATCTTGGAGGTCACTCCACAAGAGCCTCGTTGACTAATCCAAGCACCCGGAATCTGCTGATCTAAATACTGACGCACTTGATGACCATAAGGAGGTGGAGCTTCATCTTGACGGAAGCTTACTGTGTAGGCACGTTCCCCGTTTAACAGAAATGGTAGAATTTTCCTCTTGCAACATACCTTTCTGAATTAAGACTTTCACTGACAAAAATTGGGCTAATAATTTTGTCACCCCAATATCCCGGCCTACACCATGCATTTTCCTATGTATGGAAACTTATGGCCCACACTGCACACACACACACACATATATATACATATATATATATATATATATATATATATATATATATATATATATATATATATATATATATTGTTATTATTTTTTGTCATTCTATGTTCTTTTTGTCATAAATCGATAAACTTTTTTTTCGAAAATAATGACAAACTCATTAATTTGTTTTAGTTCTTGAAAAAGATCATCCCCAAATCGAAAATTCGATTTTACATTTTATGCAATAAGGCTAAAAAAATCAGAATATTTCAAAAAGCTTATTGTTAAAATAATACTATTTTGAAATAGTATTTTAAAGCATTTAACAGCTTATAGCTATAGCATAACATACGAATCTACAAATAAACACAATAGCAAAATTGAAGAAGCCTTATTTTTCAATTTACTAATGAGGTAATTGGATTGTACTTATGTATTTTTAATACGTTTAATAGTTTATAGATTAACATATAAATTTACAAATAAACAAAAGAAACATTCTAGAAAGTTCCATAAAATTCTAAAGTCTCCAAGAAGTCACAGTACTACTATACTTAAATAATATTTTAGAAATTTTGAGTTAGTTTGATATTTAATAAAAAAAAATAAACTGAATTAAATACTTATTCATTATTCATTATTCTATAACAATTTTTCTTCGACTTATCGTACAGGTAATTAATTATTTTACAAAAAGTTATAACGTTTATCAAGGTCGAATTTACGTCAGAGATTCATAGAAGATTGAAGTTTCTCTGAAAATTTCTCGGACATTCAGACCGGTAAATGTTGTTCAATACTGTTTATTATAAACAGAGCAATTACTCTGTATCTATAAAAAGAATGTATAGACATAAAAATGTCTTAAAATAATTGTCGGACTTTGTTCATTTCATAATGTATAACGTTCATATATATATATATATATATATATATATATATATATATATATATATATATATATACAGCCATGGCCAAAAATTATGGAGCACCTATAAAATTTGAGATAATAGTTTAAACCCCACGTATTTCAAGGTTAAGAATCGTACAGTGAACAATTGAGAGCAAATGTAAATTATTTAACAGTAGATTGTAGTATTTTTTTGGTTTAAAGCCTCTCTCAGGAGCTTTAGCTGAGTTTCGTACTAAATTCATTCCAATATTCAAAATGATTTATTGTCATACTAAAGGTTGTTTCGTAATTTTCAGGTAATATCTGATTCCTACCAGTTTATATTTAATTGAAAATGCCTCCAAAGAAGCAGCTTTCAGAGATTAAAAGGGCACAAATTGTTGCTTTATCCGGTGAAGGATATTCTCAGGTAGAAATTGCCAGGAAGATGGAATGTTCAAGGAAGGGGGTTCAGACAAAAGGTACAAGGAAACAAAGTCTTTCAAAAACAGAAAAAGACAAGGCCGTAAAAAGTCTACAACCGGCAGGGAAGACAGATCTTTGAAAAGAGCATCCCTTGCAGATAGGAGGAAAAGTTCTTCAGAGCTTGCTGCTGAACTTAGGGAGGATGCAAACAAAAACATATCAGCTCGAACAGTGAGAAGAAGGTTATTAGAAGTGGGATTAAAAGGATGCAAAGCCAGGAAGAAGCCATACTCAGCCCAACAAGAAAAAAACGACTGGAATTTGCAAAAAACCATGAAAATTGGACACCTGATGATTGGGGCAAAATTGTTTGGTCTGACGAAAGTAACTTTGAGGTAAGTTAACAGCTTCTAATTTCCTAAATTTGGATGTAATAATTGAAGTTTTTATGTGAATACACATTCATAAGATTTATTCAAAAATTGTAACAAATTCTTTTTTTTTTTTCATCGAAGTTTTTGGCACCCCTGGAGCGGTTTATGTTCGCCGTAGGGAAGGAGAGGCATTTTATCCTGATTGTGTGGTTCCAACTGTAACATTTGGAGGAGGAAGCGTAATGGTTTGGAGCTGCATGGCTTCTTCAGGCACTGGAATGTTGTACACATGTGAGGGCAGAATGAACTCCACAATTTATACTAACATGCTGGACCAGGTTTACCGAACCTCTTTGACTAAAATATTTAATAATAACATTCCAAGTGATATAATCTTCCAACAAGACAATGCTCCATGCCATACGTCAAAAGTTTCAATCCGTTGTTTTGATAAAAAAGGGATTACAGTGATGAAGTGGCCCCCTCAATCCCCAGACCTAAATCCCATTGAAACTTTGTGGTCCCATTTAGGGAAAAGAGTGAGAATGCACAAATGTTCATCAAAAAAAGAATTAGCGGCCAAACTTCATGAAGATTGGCAGAAAATAGATCCTACCACCTGCAACAACTTAGTCAATAATCTGCAAAAACGAATAAAAGCTGTTATAAAGGCAAAAGGAGGACATACCAAATATTGATTGTTGTTATTAATGTTTACTCCGCTATTCTTAACCTTTAAATATATAAGTTTGAATCATAATTTCGATTTTTCATTGGTGCTCCATAATTTTGGCCAAGGCTGTATATATATATATATATATATATATATATATATATATATAAAAGCAATTCAAATAGATTTCAAGAGCGTGCCACAAAACTTAATCATTTCATAATGTGTGACGTCATTTGTTTACATTTGATACGCCATGAGCAGATATGCATGTACGTGAGAGAATCATAGAAGATTGAAGTTCAAGTACAGTAAATTCGACATTGCTAACCGAACGCTTCTCTGTGGCCAAATCGGTTAAAGGCACGTCAAGCTAAATGACAGTTCCGTATAGGATTCAGGTTCGAATCCTGTCGGATGACGACTATTTTCTCTGAAAATTTCTCGGACATTCAGGCCGGTAAATATTATTTAATACTGTTTATTATAAACAGAACATTTACTTAAATATTTGTATATATAAAAACATAAAAATATCTTAAAATAATTGTCGGACTTCGTCCATTTCATAATGTATAACGTTCATATATATATATATAAAAAGCAATTCAAATAGATTTCAAGAGCGTGCCACAAAACTTAATCAATAGTGCTATAGGTTCATTATATATGCTCACTTTTAGCGCTATACAATAAACGGATTCTTTCTTGTAATTTTGAAAAACTGAATATAAAATCAAAAGTTTTAACAACTGGGACCTGAATGATTTTAGCGATATTACCATAACTTATAATTCTTTTGATATGGTAACTTACTTAGTGAAACATTGATTGGTTGATGAAATAAGCGGCGCTGCAGCGAGCCAATCAAGTGTGGCTAATCTGGGAAACCGACATCAACTTGAGCTGAGAAAATTGCCCTGATTTATCATCATCAGCATTGGATATTCTATCTCTTAGTTTAAGGAGGAATAGACTAATGGTCAACAGTTTCTGGTAGATAAAACGTGAGTAAAAGAATATATTTTTTGTATCATCAAGATTGCCGGCTGTGTAAGACATTTTTAACAGCAGTTCCTTGTTAATGCCCTGTGTGTCTTCAAAAAGCAAATGATCATGGCTCTTTAGAATTTCCCGCCTTTTTATATGCTCTAAGAAACGATCGACTCTTTACCATCTTTTCTCTTGTTCTGTTATCCTTTCGTTCGAAATGGTTATTTAGGACGTTGTCTAATAGTTAGCAAGATGACCCGCTAAATCGATTAGGACTGAATTGTGAGTTCGATCCTCACTAGGTACTCCACACTCTAGGTTTTGGCTACATCTATGTCTAGAGTCATTAGTGAACTTTGCCGTTGTGTAATAGTTTCTCGCTAGATCAGTTACAACGAAATAGTGAGTTCGATACTCATTGGATGCCCCATTCTTTTGGCCTCGTGCCACATCATGTTTGGTAAATTACCATTCTAAATGGTTACCTTTAATTGCACTTGTTTTCACCTGATTCTTTTATCGTTGATATTTCTCGTGGGTATTAAATTTCCTAGGCTGTCTTTCCACATTATGCATTCTTGAAATTTCAGCTGCTGCTTTTTGAATTTATTGGTTCGGAACAAAGTCATTTTAAGTGAATCCAAAAGGCAATACAAATATCTTTCTATAGAGATTTATTCAACCACATATGTGTCATTCTGTCTCGCTACGCTTCACCTTCTTTGAGATAGCTTCGTGATTCTGTCCTCCAGGAATTGGTGTCTATCTGGCTCTTACAGATTCCCACAGAAATGAAGTTCTTTGAATAAGGATAATTTTATAGAGATCGAAATAAGTGGTAATAAAAAGCTGCAAAGTCAGGTTAATGGGTAGTATGTAGTAAGACGCTCTTGACGAGCTGTGTCCGTTTCTACCATTTCTCCAAATAGACATGGCGTTGTCCCGATGGAAGAGTGTTGTAGATTAGTTTCACAGTGGAGGCTTGTATTTCACTAAGTCGGCCCTAAAAAGGTTCGACGTACAAAACGTTAGGAACTTGATATAATAGTTAATGACGCAGCAATCTAGTTGTGGTGGCTGATACTTTAATGTCCGACATCGACTGACTGACTCAACTCACTGAGCTCCCTGGCGACTGCTACTACTACTTATTATATGTGGGAGAGTCTATTAACAATAGAATAGGTATGTTCCGGTATAACAAAGAGGACACCCTTCTGATTAGGCAATCCCAGACTTGTCATGGATTAGTGCCTTTAATCGATCTAATTGGCCTCGTCGGCGGCACCCGCTCGCTTGCGAGCATCAGGATCGTCATCCTTTCTCCCTTTACCCCTGGTTAGAAGTTTAACGTGGCCATTCGCGTGGATTTGATTTTGGTAGACAACTCAGTACGACGGAGAAGACCACACACTTGGCTAGAAAGGCGTCCCTCATGCCTCAAAAGGGATTAAGATAGGTGAGATCTGGCAAACCTGTTTGTATCCGGATGTCAGATGCTTGGTCTAAATGTGAACAGTATTTAATTCAGTTTAAAATTCAACGTTTGATTTTACGGATGGAGCTACTCATGCAAAATGTTCTTTCACCAGATCATTATCTTCTTTAGAGACAAAACAACGTATTTTTTTCCCAGAACCTTTTTTTCGCTTGAGTGGGATCATTTTTTTGTTGCGTTCCGTTTCGTCACGAGTTTCAGCTCCTCAGAGCCTAACCCTACTTCATAGAATCCGTCAACAAAAGAATATTTTTCTTCTTCGTTCTTAGCCGCTCTGAGGTCTCTGGGTGCGAATAGCGTTTCGATGCTTCAAGATTCTTACGGCACTCTTCTAAATACGTAACAGAGGTGGCAGTAAATTTGAATGTAAGAAGTAAGATAATCTCTGTGAAGTTATATATATATATATATATATATATATATATATATATATATATATATATAAGTGACCTGAACATGGCGTTGAAGGATAAAACCGACTGTCACCACTTGGTGTTGATCTCAGTGTCCACTGAGATCAATACAAGGTGACCAAAAGTCTTTGTCATTTTTTAGTTATTAGAAAAAAAAGGTATACAGCAAATTTGACATGTGACTGATGTGTTTTTTAGAGAAAACTGGTAGACTACACGAATCAGCAAAATATAGCTTCTCGTGTTAAGCAACTTGAATAACACTTTCTGTGTTTAATCCCACGAATTAGGGACTCGGAGTACAGAAGTTCTCTAATGATGTCGGGAAGAAAATGGCTGCTTGAAATAAAGAATGGTGCCGAGAAGCGGGTATGAGGATTGTATACATACCCTCATTTAAATATGGACTATCACGATTGAGAAAGAAAGATATTATATTAAGGACTTTTGAAGTTTATTTAATTTTCCCAAATGTTGCTATTCATCCTGTTGCTAAGGGGTAATCAAGGTCGATTTCGTTTATTCATTTCGACATTCTAATTTTTCACCATACAAATTGTATAAATGACAACTGCTTAGATGTGGATCTTCATCAACATGCAAAGCCTTGTCACTTCAATGGTCATAGATGATGTATCTTCCTCTTTTTGCCATCTTATCAAGTGCACAAATGATGAATGATATAACTTCAACATTTAAAGCCTTTCAAGTTCAAACTTCAACTGTTCATAATTGAATACATTATCTTCTTTTTATTCTATCCTTGTATCAAAAGGACACAATATATCAGTGATTAATCACTCTATGTCACTATTTTTGAGTTAAATCGGTGCACTCAATCATAATTATTATTATTATTATTATTATTATTATTATTATTATTATTATTATCTCCTTTCGTTATTGTTGTAACCTAAGGAAGGTTACTGAATAGAATAATCCCACGGAGGTTGATAATGAACGACAATAGGGCACGAAAAACACATAAGATACGCCAGCGGCGCGAAGAAGTAGTCAACTGCTAGATTTGAGTCAAGTGAATTCCACAATGAATATCCAACTGTAGGATATCTACCAACCGCCCCACGCGGTTAGATGTGGCACAAGGCCGAATTTAGTGTGGTGTATCCGAGCCCGTGGGCTCGGCCAAAAATTCCCCGTATATCCCATATAAAATGGGGTCGGGTAGCTGAATCTTCCCTTCGACATAGGCTCGTCTGGGGATCCTCTCTGCCCAGAAGCAGAGAGTTTGACCAAAACAGCTGGTGACGAATCGCAAAGTGCAGGATATCTACCAACCACCCTAGGCGGTCAGATGTGACACAAGGCCGAATTAAATGTGGGGTATCCGAGGGTGGTATCCGTAGGCTCGGCCAAAATTTCCGCGTAGACCCCGTATAAAAATAGCTTCGGCTGGGGATCCTCTCTGCACGGAGGCATACAGCTTGACCAGCACAACTGGAGACGAATCTCTAACTGCAGACCAACATAAAGTATTTAATACTGCATTTATGTAAATGGGAACATACATATTATCGTCCGTATGTATGCTACAAGGTTATTTAACAGGACCATTATTTCTTGAACTATTTCGCATTTTGATCGAGTGGAAAGGTGGGGAAAAGAAGTTATCTGGGAAAATGAATAAAAGATAAAAAGAAGCGAAGATAGAAACAGGGAGAGAGAGAATCAGATTAAGCTGATAAGAACAAATACTACACTTTGATCACAAAAAGCCGAGAGTTTATATATCGCAACAGCGATAGAAGTGTTTTTTTTTTCAGACGCACAGTCTCAAACGACAAAAACCTAGTAAAGCAATCGTCAAAAATCAAATTCTAATAAATTAAATGAAATAACATCATCTGCTGAATTACTGTTAAATTATTATTGAGAGGAATGTTCGAAAGGCCTCGGTTTGGCTAGAATGAAAAAAGAAAAGATAAACATGTTTAACATTTCCTGCTAATACCTCAGAAATAATAGACTATTCCGTTTTGATCGCGTGAAAAGAGAGACACTACTTGGTTTCAGCAAGAAAATGAAAGAGAGAAAGAGGGATATGAGTGCTTAACAGGAGCTTCAGTGAAATAGAAAGAGTTGACAATTTCAAATCTTTTCATTTCGAACCACTTAAAATAACGACAAGCATTCAATATTTATGATTGTTATTGTAATATTTTTTTTTACAATTTATTAAGCTCAAATATTTAAGGATACGATAGTGGAATTTCTACGGATATTTTATTGTCGTAGAACTCGCTATGAGCTTTTTCAATTATTAAGAATTAAGATTCATCAGAAAATTTAAATAGGAAATTAAAATATCTTCCATGAAGTACTATTTTGATTAGCGACGATGAAATTAAAAGTAAATACATATAGAGTTATCTCCCTTGTAAATATACTTTCTTTTATTAATTTATACTAAAAAAAAATTAAAAATTAACCCGAAAAAGTGACCTATTACAATTCAATAATGACTGGCCAGATTGAAGATTCGAAAAGTCTTGCGCAGGTAAAAAAAAATACAATAATAATAAAAATGAAAAAAAATAAAAGACATCATCTACAGTTAAGGAGGCCACGGGACAAGGTAGGACACAGTGCACTACGCTCCAAGAACATTTTACAAGAGATGCCTGAAACTCACAGGCATCAGACTCCGGTAGCTGGGAACAGCTAGTAACTATCACGGCTGCTGGTGCCATCCTGTTCAAGGAGGAGATATGAAAGGCGGGAAGATTCGAAACGAACTGTTAGAGATCAGAAGACAACACAAGAACCAGAGAGAGAGAGAGAGAGAGAGAAACTTTTATTTCAAATTCCAACTTCATCTGTCATGCCTACAGAGGAGAGTGCAAAGAATGGACTCTTGAACGATTCCAGAAGCTGCTTAAAAAGACTTATTTTTTACCAAACAGGACGCTACCATTACTTAACGTGATAAATGGATGCGTAGTATGCTAACTAAAATTGTGCGAAAGTTTTCATTTAGTTATTTGTAAATGCTGTATCCCTTCGGGGCAGAGATAATTATAGCTCTGTACAGTGAATTGCAAAGATTTCTGAGGAAAGATTATAGAGTAGTTTCCTTTTACATTCGACACTGCTTTGAATTCAGCGATGATATTATACGAGACTGGCTTCCATCCAAACCTGGAAAACGTAAAATATTTTGCCATTAAACCCATGAGTGGGGTGGGAGGAGAAGGATTCATTCCTTTTGTGTCGGACGCGAGTCAATACAGACGCAAAAGAGATCCCAGTCGCATGCAAATATACTATACATCCAGATTTTCCCCGTTAGCAACATAACAGTTTGGCATGTTCAGATTTGCAACTTGTCCATACCCGGGACATGGTCAACTGTCTCATGTCAGTAAAAAGCAACTGGAAAACTGCCTGTGGGCGAGGCTCGGTGTCTTGTGAAGACGTTCCCGTGGTGGATTTTATAATGCAATTTGCGTGCTGCACGGTGTGCCGCCAGGCGGGTCGCACAGTGTGCCGCCCGGCGTGTCGCCCGGCGTGTCGCCCAGCGTGTCGCCCGGCGTGTCGCCCGGCGTGTCGCCCGGCGTGTTGCCCGGCGTGTCGCCCGGCGTGTCGTGGTTTCTAAAGCGGTGTTAATTGGTTTCCTCCCGTTTCTTTCCTTTCTCTCTATGTTACCTTGTAATTCTTAGGAGAGCACGCAGTTAAATGTTTCCTGCAACCTCAGCATACACCATCCTAATTTTACAATACCTTTCTCAAGGATATTTGTGCGAAAGTGAACAAGACAGATTAGACAAGATTTGAATTTAACACGCTTATCGATCATAGGAAATGCACAGATTCGCAATCTTCGCAGTATTCCGACAATACATCTTATCTTTCAAAAAAAAAATAGTATGGAAATTCCTCTCTTGAGGGGTATACTCATTCGGATACTTAACTACCCCAGAGCTCCGTCCCTGTGCTGGTGGTATCACGCTATGACTAACTTAGACCAGCTCTGACCAGCTTGGATAAGCTATGACTAGCTAAGACCAGCTTAGACCAGCGGCCCGAGTGAAAACACTCGGGATCCAACGTTAAAAACCGACCTTGTGTCACAACCTGACTCGGGGAGGGGCAAGTAAATCTCTTTATTTTTCAAAATAAATTCTGAGAAAAAAAAAGCATTAAAACATCTTTAAAATAAAACATTTTTATGGGGAAAATTATATCCTCAAATAGTATTTACTGAAAGTTGGAAATAATTTTACCTTTTCTTTAACCAGAAAATATGTTTAATATTTTAGTTTTGACGTCGAAGTGTCAACTTTGTTTTCTTCAAGATTGGCTTCGAGTGATTAAACATTTTTATAAAGTTTGACAGAATGTCAAATACAGTCTTCATACAATAAGCTGATTCCTGGCAGATGGGACTTTCTAAATTTGAATTATTTGTTCGCGCTCACAGACAAAGAAAATAATCCGCGGTTTGTGGAAGGATTTTTTTTTCTCTTTGAAATTACTGAAAGAATTTCACTTTTCATCTAATTATATATTTCATCAGCATTGCTTCATATTTTTTTTTTTACTTTTACTAGAATTTTTTTGTAATATTCACAGTATTTAGTATTGTTATCGCTAACATTTTTGTCGAGATTTAGAAACTCTACATATCGCTCAATTTTGCAAAGCAGTCGATGTCTGGGGTGAGCCTGTCCTGGGAGATGTTCAAAACAAGGAATGTCTTTGAGTAAACTCCCCATCCAGAATGATAGGTGAACGTTAAGTATCTGCTCGGCTATGGAGGCATGGTGCTAGTTGAGTTTGGTATTTCTTGAATTTTGCAAACTAGACCTTATATTAGGTTGGCATACTTACCTGGCACAGGAGTTCGTTCCTGGGTTGGTGGTATCACGGCTATGACTGGCTTAGACCAGCTCTGACCAGCTTGGACAAGCTATGACCAGCTAAGACCAGCTTGGACCAGCGGCCCGAGTGAAAACATTCGGGTCCCCACGTTAAAAACTGACATTGTGTCACAACCCGACTCAGTGGGCGGGGGTCAAGTAAATACTCCTTATATTAGGTTGGTGCAAAATAATGACGTAATAATGTCGTTTTTTGACGTTAAAAAATACGTCAAAAAACGACATTATTACATCATTATTTTTGCACCAACCTAATAGTTTCGAGCCACCGTGTCAAAGTCAAAGAAGGGATCCGCTACTAGGCCCTGAGGATCCAGACTTTAGAGGCGCACCTCTAAAATGTTGTGTCATCCGCATAGATATTCAATAAAGACAGGAGTATATTCTTTGGCAGGTTACTGACACGGATCTGAAAGATAGCAGAACCGAGAAAAACGTTTATCGGAATCCTACTCAAGTAGCTTCTTTCCCAAAACCACTGCCTCGTGGAACCAACTTCCAAGAGGATGCTTCTCCGAACACTACAATCTTAACATGCCTGTCTCGCTAGATCGATTACTACTGAGTAGTGAGTTCGAACCTCACAGGGTGCTCCACACTTTCGGCTTGAATGGGATTCCGATGATATAATCTCTATTTAATTCAAAATGATTTTCTAAACCTATTTTTTTTTCATTGCGTCCATGTTCAAAGTTTGTTTGGGATCAAATATAAAATTTTATAAAATGTAATAAAAATTCAGATAAAAAAGGAAACATCAATACATGAGCAACTTGAATTCGAAAATATGCATAAAGTATTGACGTATATATATATATATATATATATATATATATATATATATATATATATATATATATATATATATATATATATATATAAATATATAAGGCGTAATATACAAAATTATAATGCACTAGAATTTTTTGGCAACACGCTGATGCATGTTAAAATCTTCGCAGTATTTACTATTTTTGAACTTATCGCTAATAAATTTGTCAAGATTTACAAACTCTATATTTCGTAAAATTTCGCAAGCAAATCGATGAAATTTGAATAAGCTGATTTGATTGGAAAAATACTTTGAAAAAAAAAAAACTACTTCGCGTTTTAATAATTTCTTTTTTTTTAATTTTACAGGTTTTCAGGGAGAACAGTACTTAAGAATTTTCTTTTCCTTTTTAACAGCAAAGAATAAATTCTTAGCATTACTTGAACAAGAAACATACAACTAACCATATGTAAATATTTTTTTTTCTGAGGCCAAACTCCATATTTTTGAAGCGTTTGACCTTGTCATTTGTTTATAGTTCTCGCAAATGCAGAGCGAACTGTACACTGCATTCTTGTATATAAAAACTCAAAAAAAAAAAATATGCAAAAAACAATATAGCATTTTTATTAAATAAGTGTGTGCTATTTTAATCGTTGTTTTTAAAATAGTGGGGTATTGTGTATGTTAAATAATAAAAATTTATTGTACGATGCTACATAGACAAATAAAACCAACTGTACATTTTATCTCCTTACCTGTCTGATTTTCTCCTTTAAATTCTGTTACGATCGATGCTTATTTTACAGGGTCTGTGGGACTAACAGCAGTCACTGAATTTTATATATAGATTCTTCTTGCAACAACGTTTCAATCTTTATAGAATCCGATGATCTCTTCTCTAGGATTCTTTGCCTCTGAATATCTTTAAACGTTGATGTAATTGCGCCATCGCCTACTGCAAAAATAATGCGCGCGTAACGTATCACCTACCGACGCTGAAAGGGGGATTTTCCGTGTTGAATTCAAATCCCATTTAAGAGAGTTGCGTCCGATTTACGAAAATATCCTTGGAGAGGTACGAGTCTGTCTCATCTCTACCTGGGATTTAATAGCAGGACAAGCTGGGATCTCTAGTCTTGATAGGCAGCCAGTCTAGGAGAAGAAAAAATTGAACTCAAAACCTGTTGGGGGTGAAAACTGCCTGCTATGGAAACCATGATAGCAACATCATCGTGGGGAGGCTATGGATCTACACTCTACCGGGAGTCTAAAGGCCCTCAACTACTGCAAAAAGAAAAAAATAAGGAATCGTTTAAAATATGAAAAACAAGGCAATATGTCTGAATCTCTGTGATTAAGGCTTACCTACACTATTTACATTATTCGGACTATTGACTACATCTTTGTTGCCATATTTATTACAAAGTTTCGGCCGTTGTACACTCCGGCCTTCTTCAGATGGTTGAAATCTTGAACTGAACCCTTTATTTCGCTCATTGGGGTAGATTGTTCTAATTCCACGTGCCATGTATAATGAAAGTCATGTAATTCCCCTCTCCAAGATCTCCACTGACTTAACCAGGTCTTGAACTCACACTCTTTGGGTCCTGTCACTGGATCTAACTAACGCCTTTATCCACTCAAGGACACACACACACACACACACACACGCACACACATATATATATATATATATATGACACACACACATATATATATATATGTGTGTGTGTGTGTGTGTGTGTATGTATATATAAGTAAATTATATGAAGGCACGATGGAGTAATAGATTACAACTCAGACTGAGGAATGAGAAAAGAAATGAATCCATCTTCTCTGCCACAGCAGTGCAGTCTAGGTTCTATCACCTTGGTTGGTGACCCGTCTAGGAGAAGGAAACACTCTGAATTCAAAACCTGCTTCTATATGGGTAAATAGTTGTTTGGTAACCGGTCTAGGAGACAGAAAAATTCTGAATTCAAATACTGCATACCTACAGTTATCGGTAAATAGCAGAACAGACTGGTTCCTATAGCCTTGGTTGGTAACTAGAATAGAGGAAAACTGAATTCAGCTTCTGCTTTGTGAGTCCCGCTTCTTTTAATTCTGAGAGGAGGGACTGGGTAACCTCAACATCCGCGGTGAAAAAAAAATCGGTAAGCTAGTGCTCTATTCTGTCTTGAATGTCAGCATGAACCACAAATTGTGAGGGAGGGAGTGATGACCACAGAGCGGCGCCAAATGAAGCTGGTGAAGTAAATAGGGATAACAACGTTAATAATAAAGCTGAAATCGTATAATGTTGTCTTTTTGATAAATAGTCAAATAACTCACAACTCTCTGAGTTATGTCCCTGACTTACTTCAATCAAGTATAGTAATCCAATGACTTGATCCAAATAGTTCAATACCTGACTACAGTAGGGGTGAACAATAACTTGCAAAGTTGAGTTAAAGGGAAATAACTGGTTCTGAGATATCTGCAAGATGAATGGTACGTGGAACTAGAACAATCTACTCTGGTAGATGAAATAAAGGGTTCGGTTCGGAATTCCAGTCACCTGAAGAAGGCCGGAGTGTCCAACGGCTGAAACGCCGTGATTATGGCAACAAAGATGAGGACAACTGTCCGAACACTGTAAATAGTGTAAATAATACATCTCAGAAATATAGACATATATAGAATGCAAAGAAATTATTTTTTTTTTTTACGTAACTGTATAATCAATTCAGTTCACTGTATATTACTGATCATCTAGGTCTATAAATTAAGCGAGATCATTTTGCGTACCAGAATTGGGGTACATGGGTACGTGTTGATTTATCTTTTAAATAAAATTGATGATCTCTGGTACAATTCTGAGAGGTACTGACAGAAAGTTCTCCCCCATCCTCCTACTTTCTTCTTGATAATTCACTCTCGCTCCAAGTTGCTCAACATATATTCCTCTTCCAAAGCATTGTAAATATTAAAACTATTACAATCAAAGCATTATAAACAACTATTACAACTGTTCTCAACCTTGATAACTGCGATATGCGTGATAAACGCTTTTTATCATATTCTTAACGCTTTCAGTCTTCCGTACAAAATATTTTTCTTTCATTTCAGGTATTCCGTACAATGTAAGTAGCCGAAATTAGTTTTCTCCTAGTTTCAAAATAAAAGGGTCATAGGCCACAGGTTAGATCGCATCAAGTCTGACAATATTGATAAACGATTGCAGGTCATGTTTTTGCTTACCCTCGGGTCACGTGACGATGATGAAGAATTGAGAATGAAGTATGTTTCAGAAGACTTAATATGTCTTAAGCGATAGGCTTGTGCTTAGAAAATTGACCTTGGTGGGGGCCATTTTGTCGATGATCCAACATTCAAAACACTCCTTCTTGCGAGTAGAAATATGAGTGATGTCGCTAAGTGGTTATAGATCAGTGATTGAGAAACCAGCCAAAATTGCTGACGCTCGTTGCCACAGACTTTTTTTAGAATTTTTTTTCCAAACAAATGTAATAAAATACTTTCCAGAAGTACTGATACCAAGTGTATTGTTCCAGCCATTTTGTTTTCACTTTATTAACCAGACTTTATGAATTCAACCGTAGTACTAGATTAGCGTAAAGGTCTCGTAATTACAAAACTGAAATTGTTAGATGTAACAATAATGTCTTTTTTAAGCAAGTTTACCCCCCAAGCAACGCAGTTAAGCCTCTAAGAAAAAGGGGGGTTACTCGGTGTGTAAGAATTAGAAAACAGAAACATTACCAGGGAGCGAGAACAAATGAAGAGTAATCAAGATGACAGGAGATATCGATTAACATTGCATTTAAATATTTGAAGAAAAATAAAAGTATGGAGCCGGAAGAGAGTGACACAAATGAGAAGTGTGAGGAGAAAAATAGTAGCATAGAACTTACGGTAACGTTTAGTCAAATCATGTATAAAATGATGAGATCTAGTCTTCTGCTATAATTAAATTCATACTATAGCGAAGAGCGTATTTATTCCGCGTTAGTTACAATACTATAGCGAAAATCTCATCCGAACAATTACCATGAAAGTATTTATAGAAAAAGCACAGGGAGGCAACCTTACAACAGTGGGAATGTGACTGAAGCCGAGATGCCAGATCAAGACCAACAATATTACGGATTCTTCTTTGGATTTCATTAAGGATCGTTAAATGTAAAGCAGGAGCTCCGGACCATATGTGGCAGCAATATTCTAAGCACAAGGCAAATGCAAAGATAGATTCAAGAGAGAAAAATTCTTCGCAGCTGACCTAGAAATTGTTTCAATATAGTCATTCAACCTGAAAACATTAGCCCGTGAGGGTAAAACCAGTAACTCTCTTGGGGGTTAGCATCCATGCTGATGAAAGGCAGAAAAGGTGTCTCTCAGATAATTTCCTTTCTTATGCGATTCTGAATTCTCGACAAAATAAAAAGAAGAATCTGCAATGTTACCTGTTCTTATCTGGCATCTCGGCTACAATCAGATTTCCCCAGTTGCCATTTTTATAAACATTTTCAAGGCAATTGTTCTGGTGAGCTATTCTCTTTGGTACCTGGAGAAGATAGAAAGTGCAACATCGAAAGCCGAAGGCGCATAATAGCGAAAGATGCCTTCCGGAATTTAAGCAATGTATGAAGATAGATGAAAACTTAGTAGAAACCAAAGAAAAATGTATTGAACTCTTATGTCATTTCGCTCCTCCTTTATGCCAGTGAATGCTGGACAATCTTCTCAATGAAGTAGACCTGAAGCAACAGAAATATGGTTCTACAGAAGGATGCTCAGAATACCATGGAACAAACGTCGACGTTTCAGAGAAAATGGAAACAAAATAGCATTTATAATTAACATCAGAAAGAGGCAACTGAAATATCTAGGGTATATAATGAGGAAAGTGGGGTTGGAAAATTTGATACTCACGGAACATATGGAAGGGTAAAGGAACAGAGAAAAACAGTGTGCATAACGTTACGTTCCATTGCCATGGAATTGAAATTAGACATTATATTATTTTAATTTCATTTCATTATATGCTTTATATATATATATGTCCTCCGTGTGTTTTTTTAGTCATAATTAAGTCAACATATGCCAAAGAAATGCATTGCTATGTCCTAGATTATTACTTTACTATTGCATTACCGTGGATGAGTGACGTAAGTGCTTATCTACGAGGATGTAGGATGGTGTAATGCATAGCGGTCCGTATTGTTGAAATCGGAGAGCCAAGTTCGAATTCCAGTCTTATTACGTGTTAATACCCTTGAGAAAGATACGAATCCTCTTCTTCTCCCCGACCCAGTTATGGGTAAATAGCAGGCCAGACTGGGTTCTTTAATCTTGGCTTGCAACCGGTCTAGGAGACAGTAAATCTGAATGAAAAACTGTATGTAGCCCTGGCGTAGCACATACTATACAGCTAAAGGAAAGGATCGCTCGCATTGACTCGATGATCCCGACCACGGTCGACTCCTTAACAGACTGGGTTCTATAGCCTTGGGTGGAAACCGATCTAGGAAAAAGAAATCTCTGAATAGAAAACTGTATGTAGCCATGGCGAAGCACATACTATGCAGCTAAGGAAAGGATAACTCGCATTGACTCGATGATTCCGACTACGGTCGGATCTTTAACAGACTGGGTTCTATAGCCTTGGGTAGCAACTGATCTAAGAGAAAGAAATCTCTCAATTCAAAACTCTATGTAACCCTGGCGAAGTGCATACTATGCAGCTAACGAAAGGATAGCTCGCATTGACTCGATGATTCCGACTCCGGTTGACTCCTTAACGGACTAGGTTCTATAGCCTTGGCTGGCAACTGATCTAGGAGAAAAACTCTCTCAATTTAAAACTGTATGTAGCCCTGGTGAAGCATATGCTATACATCTAAAGGAAAGGATCGCTGGCATTGGATTGATGATCACGACTGCGGTCGACAAATGAAAATGAAATACATATTCTGGGAAAATCGCTTACGACGCATTATAGAAACGGAACTCTGTCGTAATCCGAGGACAATGAAATATTTGTGTTCATTTTTGGTATCTTTTGCGTTTATCTACTGTGACATCTGTTGTTATTAATGAAGAACCGATGTCCCTTTTGATCGACATTAGGATTGGGAAGTTAGGAGAGAACTAGCTTTGGAATATTTCTGAGATGAGGTATTGTAATTAGTTACATCAGGATGACCTTCAAAAGTAGTTCGACACTTCTCAGACACCTCTTCTAAGACCCCCATAGAGGAGAAAATGACTAAGAACTGTGTGTACGCCATCTCGTGCAGCTGTGGTAAGAAATATAAAGGAGAAATAGGCCGCCCCCACTAATATGAGACTGCACGAACATCGTAAAGCCCTAACACGAAGGGAAATAGAAACATCAGGCGTGGCTGATCCCATATGGAGTGACACTGTTGGATGAGGTTGAAATAACAGACAGAACATCACAGGAAAATACGAAAACTTAAGGAATCAGCACATATGCTAGGCCACAAATATAACCTAAGCGGGCCAAGCATGGAAATGAATACAATATGGGAACCAATGATACGGAGTACAAGAGAAAAGCAATAACAACGAAATTACAATATGAGCTTTACTAAAAAAAGTGTTACTGAGACATTAGGTTTATAAGTAAAAAAAAAAAAAAAATGCACTCATGTCCTCAAAGACCTGGCCCAGTTGATAAAAGCGTTGGCTGGATCCAGTGTCTTGACTCAAAGCGTTGTAAGTTCAATAATGGCTCTAAAAACAACAGTACAATGTACTACATCAGTGCCACGAGGGTCCATTCAACCTTTCATTCTCCAAAAGAAAATACTCAAACAGCACTACACTATCCACATATATGGAATTTAAAAGACAGAAATATTACATCAAGAATAAACTGGAAAATATTGAAAAAAACACCTGCCTACAACAACATTAGAAATAAATGCCTACTCCACCTACACGAAAAGGTAGCAATAATTTCTCATAACCCAACAAAAAGAATTTACTAAACATAACATCAGAAATAATTTACAAATGTAGATATGAAAATAAATACCAATTATCAGAATTTATACAAAGGGGATAAAAAAAACCCAAAAAACCTAACAAACACCACCACATAAACCAACATTGACCGTATAAACATGAAAAGAAAAACCACTGACACTATAAGGCCATGAATTATTTCCTAGTTCAAACTACCATCATAATAATTGCAATTATTGTTACTATCATTCCACCAC
>CAHIKZ030000681.1:227500-267500 GCA_903632075.3 Acanthosepion pharaonis | reverse complement strand
TTTGACTAATCCTCTCATACTAGTGTTAACATAATTTTGACTAATCCTCTCCCACCAGTGTTAACATAATTTTGAGTAATCCTCTCATACTCGTGTTAGCATAATTTTGACTAATCCTCTCCTACCAGTGTTAACATAATTTTGAATCATCCTCTCATACTAGTGTTAAAATAATTTTGACTAATCCACTCCGACTAGTGTTAACATAATTTTGATTAATTCTCTCCTACCAGTGTTAACATAATTTTGACTAATCCTCTCATGCTAGTGTTAGCATAATTTGAACTAATCCTCTCATACTAGTGTTTGCATAATTTTGACTAATCCTCTCATACTAGTGTTAACATAATTTTGATTAATCCTCTCCTACCAGTGTTAACATAATTTTGACGAATCCCCTCAGACTAGTGTTAGCATAATTTTGATTAATGCTCTCCGACCAGTGTTAACATAATTTTGACTAATCCTCTCCTACCAGTGTTAACACAACTGCAACTAACCCTGTTGATTTATCCTTTTGTTTCCATTTAATCTAAAATTTCGTCTTTATTCACATGTTCAGCTTTTGGTATTCTCAGCATCCTTTTGGAAAACCGCAATTATGAAAAGTTTGTTTAGCATTCACTAACATATATGAGGACTGATACTATATAATTATTCAGTACTTAGTTCGTTGGTTGTTTTTAGCGGCATATCAACACCTCTATGGGTTAGTTATTGCCGAAATCTAAATATTTTGAACACAATTTTATGACTTGAACTATACATATTTTGAACGCAATTGTATTTCTTCAACTACAGATAAATCATTTTGGTCATTTTGCTATAAAAAGAATTTTTGGTAATTATACTATAAAATGTGTTGCGGGTCATTTTGCTTTAAAATTTATAGTAGATCATTTTATTATAAATATGGATCGTTGGTCATATTTTTATATAAAAATGTATTGTTGGTATTTTTATTATAAATATATTTTTTTATACTTTCATAGTGTTTTTTTTTTTTAGCTAGGTTCACTATTTATCCATAGCAGGGAGCCTAGCAGATGCTACCATCCCGAGTAAACTTGGGAACAACAGTAGTTCACAGGTGAATCCACGATCCTCAAGATCTTACGATCAAAGACCTTGCTGCCAATTGTAGTTTATCGTCATATCCAGGACTACTTTTCAGCACTGTTTTCTTTGTTTCTAACAAAGTTATTTTCTTTCTTTATACTTTGGTAAGCTTTTTCAAGGTATATTTCGCTATATCAATGCGCCTGTTTTATTTGTCAAGTATTACGTTATCTAAATAATTAGAGTAGTGTTAACAATTGGACAGTTATAAATAGATAAATTTTATAATATAAGCCTGTAATAAAAAATACATATTTGAATATTTATCTGGATTATAATTTGTGGAATGTTTGGAGTTTTCTTCATATTAATTGTGAAGGTCTTAAAAGGAAAATTCTGATTTTTGTAAGAAAAATAGACGATTTAATTAGATACAGAAATTTACATTTAATAAAATATATCGAAATATAAAAAAATGTATGTATTTGCTATGGAAAGATTATAAATAAAATTTTCAGATTAAAATCCTAATGATTATGATATGCTTGGCAAATTTGAAAGGTCATGTTCGCAACTGCGACTTTTATTTGAAGAACTAAAGGAAATCAAGTGGAAAAACACTTTAAAAATATCAGATTAATAAACATTAATTTATAGCATTTTTATTGTATCTTCTTATATGTATCTATATTTTAATTAAAAAGTGCGAAAATTAGAAATTAACTGTGAATCAAACTAAAATTTGAGGTACAAATTACATCATTTCCTATGAGTATATATTCGATTAATGCGTTTTCGATTAGTGTATTTCTTTTAATGTACAAATCAGCCATATTGATCGAGGGATTCCTGTATATAAAAACTTAGTCATGAATTTCTTTTTTCATTATAAATGTCATCAATACTCATTGATTTATTTTTATCTGTAAAACCGTATGAAAAAAAGGATATTAGTTGAGCATTATACTGATAGTGATACATCGAAAGACGACATTAATAGCAACATCATCCAGTTGAACTTCTTGCATGTATTCCCGTGATTCTCTGTTGCCGTCCAATTCTATTGTTCATATTTGGCAGGTCAGAGAGATTACAGTTTACATCGTCACGCATCTGCTTGATATAGGCCTTTTCTTGCTGTCCTCTGCCAGCTCATCCTTGTGTAGGCCCCCACAAAAGAATTTCTGTAACAATTTCGTCTTTAGCTCTCCAGCAATTTCATGCGAATCTGACTCTACATTCTTTAATGATGTCTGAGATAGGACCAAGAATCCCATACAATGGTCAGACGATTTCTGCAAGTGACAGTCAAAGCCACTCTTAGCATGCAAATGTAGGTTCCACCAAATCTTGTTTTCAGTTTTGAGATAAGGGTCCATGCAAAGCAACGATACAATATAACAGAAGAAATTAGTTGCATTTCATGTTGTCTAGAAAATCTAGATTTTCACAATACAGATAACTTGTCGACGGCACCAAAAGTTTTTACCAATGCGTGTGTTTACATCGCTTTTGTAGCTGGGGATTATACTAACTAGGTAAGTCAATTATTCTACACTAATAGGAAGAGTATCAGATAGTGTTTTGTTTCTTCCATTTTGATTTAAACTTGTAAATTGATTTTGCTATGCATTCTGTTTTGAATTAACATGGAGACTAAAACCTCTGACTGAATGTCCAAGACTATGGGGAAGGGTATCTGCTTGAATTATTGAAGCGGGGTATATTGCCAAATCGCCAGCGTAATCTTCATCTGAGATTTTTGTGGCAGGGCATCTATAACTCCTTCGTGGATAGAGTGTGAATCCATTGTCTTTCATGGTATCGAAAGAAGTTCAGAAGACGTAATCCAAGGAAATGATGAAGATATTGGCTGATAAAATATTAGCTTGTGACATTATAAGACATTAATATATTCATATCATATTTGGCAGATCTTTCTAGAATGAGTCACTGACGCTTGTGACTTTGAGATTCTTTATTTTCTATTTTTATTGTTTGATTTCCGGTATGCCGGTAATCTTCCTGTATGTTTTGTGAAAAGTCGTCTTTTTTCGCCGTTAATCCATAATCATTTACAAAGCGAATCCTTAAATATTAACCAGTTGGATTTACGTAGTTCCGACCACATTTTCTTTTGAGTCACGAACGGTTAACGCAGACACACACGCACATATACACATATACGAGGCTAAGTCAAACATTATCCACACTTTTGTCATAACATATCTTTAGATTTGTCAAACTGTCTTCTGCTCATGCGTGCATAATTTTTTTAACTATTATAGTCACGTGATAGAATTTTGAGCTTATCGCGCCGGTCTTCGTCTTGCTGCTGTTACAGTGAAAACATTGCCGCTTCGCTAGCAGTACGCACCAAGGAGGAACAAAGTGCAGTGATCCGAGTCTGCAGAGAACATACTATCTAATCGTTGATAACTCGCTGGTTCGCCATTACCATCTCGCGAGCTTCCTGAATCTTCTAGTAAATAGTGACGCACGAAGAAGCAGGACGCTCATCGTCCTGCTTCTTCGTGCGTCACGATTGTACAGCCATTTTTATATTTCTCAGTACAATCATACACACATCTAAGCGATAGTTCACTATCGTTCTATTCTGTTAAAAGCGTCCGAAGAATCGGATTACTGCTATTCGTGTTCGCCCTTGGTGCATACTGCTAGCGGAGGGCTCATGTTTACACTGTAACAACGGAAAGAAAACTGAAGCGCTCACGCTCAAGCTTAGATCACGGGACCACAATAGCACCAAATATAAGGACGCATTAGCAGAAGGTAGTATGAGAATTATGCATAATACATTATATTAATTGCACAGCTCTGAGTTTCATACCGAAGCAAATATCAAGTGCTGGTATTTTTTCCATTGTTAACACCGGTTTAATGAAATTCCTGGTAATCGCGAGATATTTTTTTGTTGCGGACGAATATTATTGTTGTTAAAGTATTTAAACGAATTGCAGTGTAATTTTGAATTTGAATTTAGGCCAAGGTTAACATTTAAGATTGAAAATAAGGTTGGAAATAAGAAATTTAAATTCTAATTTAGAGAGACGTTGATATTATAAAAGTAATAAACAAGAACAGACGTTAGAAAATCAAGGGAGGTAACTCTATATTTTTTCCATGAAGATCAATGAAGTAATCAATAATATTATTATGATTTTGGTGATTCTATTGTATATTAATTTCTTTTCTGAAATACTAAATACATTGAGTTCTTTTTTTATATATTTCTAGGATCCATTTGGATGATATATCAACGGATGTATTATCTTTATTATATATATATATATATATATATATATATATATATAGTAAAAGGTGATACAGCGAAACAGTCTGTCTGTGGATGACCATATATATATATATATATATATATATATATATATATATATATATATATATATATATATACACACACACACATATATATATATTTTCATCCACAGACAGATTGTTTCCTTTATCACAACTCATCAGTGTGGCTAGCTAGGTTTGAAACCCGACTAAATTGACGTCTGTCGGAGATTCTACCACCAAGCCATTAGCGCACGGCAGGGATGAAGGTGAATTTAAGCGCTTTTATTTTTAGATAAACACACAGTCACTGAGTGGACTCGATTCGCTTTACCGAAGAGTCTTGAGTTATTAGCCGTAATAGTCACTGTTTACAAATTCACACACACATACATACATATTTATATATGTATATATATATATATATATATATATATATATATTATTTTATAGTGATTTTATAACATGTTTATGTATATATATATATATTATTTTATAGTGATTTTGTAACATGTTTACGTTATGATTTTTCTAAATAAATAATTATATATATATATATATATATATGTGTGTGTGTGTGTGCGTGTGTGTGTGTATAGATAAAGTAGAGAAACTGTATCGATTTATACTTCTTACAAAATGTAGGTATGGGAGAATTCGAAAATAATAATACTAATGATAAAAATGATAATCATCAAATACCAAACCATCAGAATGTGCTTACCTACTGAGATACCAGTTCCTGCAGATTGTCATGCAGTCTTGAAGATCTTCAAAAAAAAAAACTATCAAAACAGAAGTTCTTTGAAGTGGAAATCAATATGTGAAGACATCAATAATTACATTTGTGGTTGGAGCCCTCGGTTTGATGAGAAAATGTTCAAACAGATAAATTGAAGGAATACCTGGCAGCTCATACCTTAAAGAAGTACCAGAAAAAAACAAAAAAAAACCTTTTTCACAAGCATTTCAGTGAAAGATATAATGATGCCATTTGTGACCTTAGGTTTCTGTTTAAGACCGACAAGGAAATAAGTATACAACAAAATCAAAGGAAATACTACTAATAATAATAATAATAGTCATTATTATTATTATTATTATTATTATTATTATTATTATTATTAGTTCCTTAGACAGAATAAAAGTATATATCGGGACTTTTAGCATTCATTTTCGAAACATGGTTAGAACTGTGTAGCGAAAAAAAACATATTTTAAATCAATTAATTTATAATATATATATATATATATATATGTGTGTGTGTGTGTGTGTGTGTATAAAGTGATCGTAAAATCAGTCGTGTAATAAGCGCTCGTGAAACGAGATGATTACGATTAGTCTATATTGTTTAACCTAGCTTGTCATTTTTTCTTCTTCCCCTAACCCACCTTCTTTAGTGGATGTGAGATTCCCGTATTTATTTATGTGTCTAAATGCGTATCTGATAATCTCAATGTCTGTGTGAATGATTTATTTTGCTTAAGAAATCTCGTACGTTTTGGCTAGTTATCTTAAACGATTAGGTTTTCTGGTGGCTTAGTCGAAGGCTTTTTGTGAAAACCGTAATTCATTCAGTATTCCCTGAATTTCTAATGAAACGCAGAATGTGATCAATTGTTTTAAGAATTTTTAATCTGATTTTCAGCGATTTTGTTGGCATTTAAATGAGGCAGCTAGAAGGATACATTGAATATTATGAATACACTTGTCCGGTTGGTTAAAATATAGAGCGAAAGTGAAATTGATGTCCCTGATAGTTTCCTGGGGTTTATTAAACCGAAAATGGGATTTATTATGAGTATCACCGATATAATTTCCTACGTTACATTTGTTGCAAAAATTAAATATATTATATTTGAACAAGTCAAGATAGGGTTTCGGATTATTATATGCGTGTATGTAAGGTAAATATGTTTACAGTGATTAGTTTCCAATAATGCCGTTAGCTAATATGAAATTTAAGGTAACTTAAATTGTCTAAGAAATATTTAAAACACGATGCTTGATGCATTCCTTTCTGATACGGTAGAGCTACCTTTAACCGTCATGACTTCACACGTTTAAAAAGTGACAGAAAATGTTACCTATATACTGACAACTTCCAGATCTACTAAACTCTGTTATGGCTGAAAATACAGAAAGACGGAAGAAAAAAAAACGAACTTTATACAGATTATCAACAATTTTCATTCCAGTGTAAAACGTATTATGATACAAAGATTGGAAATAATGAAATGAATAATTTAGCAGACAAATTCTTACTTCAGCGTTAATTGATATATATATATATATATATATATATATATATATATATATATATATATATATAAAGGAAAATATTTCAAATCGTATAAAAAGTATTGTAAAAAAATCTTTAATTTTAAAAGATGACGTTGAAAATTTTTTACCGTTAACAATTTTTTTTTTTTTTTTTTTTTTTTACCAGACGACATCCATTCAACTGACGTCAGGTTTCATGTAAAATACATCCTCACCCCTTACCAAAATGTAGCTAATAACTTTGATTTAATAAGGAAAATCTAAAATTTGAGTAGAATATTCTGTAAAATATGGAAACGTGATTTTAGCTGTGTATTTAAAACCCGAAATTTTAAAAGTTAAAAATTCGCTTGAAGATGAAATAGAACTAATGCTTTTAATTTATTTGCAAAAATAAAATTTTTTATCGTCTTTTTTGAAACATGGTTGGAACTGTGTAGCGAAAATAACCATATTTTAAATCAATTAATTTATAATATATATATATATATATATATATATCTTTTTGTTTATACGTTAGTTTCATAGATATAATTTATTTAAGTAAATGCTCTGATTTTAATTAAACTGTATTAATTAAATTTATCGTCTTGAATGTTCAAGAAATTTCGTAGAAAATGTGAGCTTTTCTGGGAGGAATCGAACCTGTAACCCTTAGGGGGAACCGTTATTTGGTCTGATGTAAATGCAAAAAGGCCTGTAAATGTAGTTAATACTGTTTAATAAAAAAAAAAAAAACAGAGCATTTACTTAAATAAATTATATCTATGAAATAGCGTATAAAAAGAAAAAAAATATTAAATAATTGTGGTACTTCATCCATTTCACACACACACACACACACATATATATATATATGCACACACACAGTTATATATATATATATATATATATATATATATATATATATATATATATATATATATATATATATATATATATATATATATATACAGGATGTCCATAAAGTTAGTGTGCACTTTAAAAAAATTATAACTTTATTTGTATTTGCGATAGAAATAATCTGTAAAAAATGTTATAAAGTTTAATGTACCTAGTTTTAAATAGAGCTAAAATAACTAATGTGATTTCAGGCATTACTGTAAATCAGTTGGCAAATGTTTTCCGTGAACTGCCAAATCGTATGACCCTATGTATTGCTAACGATGGAGGAGATGTGGAAACTTAAAATAAAATTTCAATAAAAAATTACAAAATATAGATTTACTTCTTTCTAATCCTTTTTAAAAATTATTTCTATCGTAAAATACAAATAAATTTATAAATTTTTAAACTGCCCACGAACTTTATGGACACCCCGCATATATATATATATATATATATATATATATATATATATATATATATATATATATATATATATATATATATATATATATATATATAGAGACTATTACTGTAGTGTGTTATATTTTCATTACGTTATAAATAAGAGTGGAAAGATCGAAAGGAAGAAAAAAGAAAGACATAAAGAACTATGAAAGACAAAATGAAAGTAAGCTAAAGAAAGAGAAGTTAAAAGAGCATTTACTTAAATAAATTATATCTATGAATTAGTGTATAAAAAGAAAAAATATTAAATAATTGTCGTTCTTAATCGATTTCATGTATATATATATGTGTGTGTGCATACATATATATATATATATATATATATATATATATATATATATATATATATGGAGAGAGAGATTATTACTGTAGTGTGTTGGACTTTCATTATGTTATGAATTAGAGAGGAAAGATCGAAAGCAAGGGAAAAGAAAGACAGAAAGAACAATGTATGACAAAAAGAAAAAAAAGGAAAAACAGAAAGAACAAAGAAAGACAAAAAGAAAAAAGAAAGAGAAAAAGAAAAAAGAAAGACAGAAAGGACAAAGAAATACAAAAAGAAATCAAAAAGAAAGACAGAAAGGACAAAGAAAGACAAAAATAAAAAAGAAAGATAGAATGAATAAAGAAAGACAAAAAGAAAGTAGGCTAAAGAAGGAGAAGTTAAAAAAAAATGTATTTCGTTGTCGGTTGTTAGAATTGGATTAGACCAATTTAGGCAAAGGGAAAAATTCGTTTGATTTTTGAAGTCCCAGATTTGGGGGAGGCATTTGAAGTGGATCAAAGTAAGCTTGTACTTTCACAAAATAAAATAAAAATAAAATCGAAACATTCCAGAATATTCGGGTTGTACAAGAAGAATATTAAAATTACTCTCTTTTTCTTTTTCACTTTGCAACCTTGACTCTTTCGTGTGTTATTTATTTTTCTGCATTTTTCTCTCTCACGCGTGTTCACTTCACTCTCACTCTCTCTCTCTCTCTCTCTGCTTCTGCAAAAAGACAGTCGTGATGTTGGGTGGATTGTTATTATTAAGAAGCATTTCCCAGTTGGAAGTCACGTGAAAACAAAGCAAAAATATGTCTTCGCAGAAAGAAATTGTCTGCTCAGAATCAATAATGGCGAAGTCGATTTTCTTTAATCCGCCACCATACACTAGAGCTGGGCGTAATTCACTTGAAAGTACATCGTTAGGAGTTCGATACTTATTGATTGCCATCTAAATATGTGCTCTAATTTTTCTTTTATTTATTTTATCTAGGTACTACCACTTTTTCGCGAAAAAAAAAAACAGAATAGCATAGTGGTAAAGGCCACACTAAAAAAAAAAGTTTTAAACTCAAAATGTTTATGTTATTATTAAGACGAAAGTATTTTTCATTATTTTTTTTAATCCTTTCTAGCACATTGGAAATGTTCATTCAGAAACTTCTTTTATTTCCGTCATGGGACCCGAGTAATAATTACAAAATATTTTTTTTGCCGCTTTTTCCCGGTGAAAACAAATTAATTTGGAAATTCTAGCAAAAATCAGAGAATAGCCGGATTTTAATGAAACTCTCGGGACTCTTTTTTCAAAAATGAATGTAAATATTTTTGATTTTTTTTTGTTTTAGAAAAGTTTGGTAAAAAAGATGTTTTTCTTCATATGTTACAACCCACTTACTTAATTTCATGAAATTTCACAAAATATATTCCTATTTCCCGAATTGTTTTCATTAGTTATTAAGTAGGACTTCTTGGAGACTGTAAGTAACCTAAAAAAATTTTAAGCTTTTACTATTCTAACTGAAAATCTGCTCGGAATAGTAAATTAAATAATGTAATCAAATTATGACATTATTTAATTAGAAAAACTTTTAATTGATTTTGTAAATAAGTTATATTAAATGCACTATTGTCTGAAGAAATGAAATATTCCGATGAATAATGCATTTTTACAAGGATTTTTCAATTTTTAAAAATTTTAATTATAATAATTTATAATTGTTTAAAAATCAAAAAAAATCTGCATTGGGCGATTTCCTGTATATGATAGAGTAATTAAATGGAAACGAAATTGAAAAATCCAAAATTGAAAAGATTAATAGTTCAGTATATATTTTTAAAATTATTTATTTTTTCACTTAATACGTTCCTTTTTAATCTATGGTAGGCTGAACATGACATTATTATAAAAAAGCCAAACAGTTTTGTCCATTTACAGAGAAATTCACTCGTCTTTATTTCGTTCATTACTATGTATAGTTCAACACGTTTTCAACTTCGTCTCTTCTGCTTTAAAATTTAAAAATTTAAAGTAAGAACTATCTTAAATTCCAAATTGGATGCAACCCCCAAATCTGCCTAAAACTTCTGCCCAGTGTTCATCTTCCATTGAAATTCATAAAATAAAAACCCAGAAAAAACAACTGCAAATAAAATAATATAAAATAAAATAATGTCACTTAAAAATAAATAAATAAATAAAATAAAAATAAATAAATAAAAATAAAAAAAAAGTACAAAAAAATACTTCCACTCATTTTGTTAGCAGGCAACTCCACTATGACTGTATTTTAACTGGAATTCCTGCTATTTGTATTCTACAAGCCGGCAAAAATATTTTTGAAAATATTGTCATTGGAAGATGAAGTTTTACAAATAAGTTCTACAACAATTTACAGAATGGTGGGAGATCTTGGCTTCCTTTCATGTGTGAAGACGTTCAATTCAGGGCAAAGTGCAGAAAACTGCACGTTAGTTTTTGATTCAACGACACAAGGTAGAAACCACGTGAACTGAGTGGTATTAACAAAACCATCAGCCTCTCCTCTTGTGTCGTTAGAACGTCTTCCTGTGGGGAGGGGGACTACAAGCAGCATATTTGGGACTGAATCAACAAAATAGCCAAAGTAGGCTACCTATTGGCGAATATGTAGATGCCAGTTTAAAAAAATAATTTCGAAAATAAAATGCTGCTTAATAGACCCGCTCCTGTCAATCATTGTACAGTTTCGTTATTGCAAAAGGAGTGACTGGTTATGTTGTAATTTGCACTTATTGGAATCATGTTCACCAAAGACGAGGAAGGTCCCTAGGGATTGTTGTGAGACCTGTGCAACATCTTCCAATGTGAGTGAGTGCCTAGTATGCCGGAATATTGTTGGCTTAAATTCTCTCAGATTCAGTGATCAATTAAAGGCAATTAACGACATGGAGATCTTTATTAACTACAGGGGTTTCCATTGTCCCTAATCTCTAGATTCCGAGGGAATCGGTTGCATATAATTTTCCATCAAGGTGCAAATGAATTTCCTATTTTCGAGTAGTGTAAACAATTTGTCTTGGGACTTCTTTCAACAAATGAAACCATCTCCAGACTGCATCAACTCTTCATAGAAGAATCCGCTATCATCGAGACGCTAGTGCTGGGAATCGTAGGGAAGATGCTTGGATGAGTACCTTTTACACATCTCTCAAAACGCAAAATGACCTTATGGGCACAATAAACATCGTCAAAGGAGTCATTGACAGTATGAAGTTACTCAGCAAGGCAAAATGTCTATTTTTGCGTGTATAAAGAACATTTTTGGAAATCCATTACCAAAGACAGTGAAAGAGTCCCCTACTGATTGCCCCGACAAATGAACTCGTCTTTCGCCAAATGATGAATGCCTGTTTAAAAGGGATTGTGGAGGTGTTAAATAGGCCGTATGAAAAATCATTCATCACCATAAAGGCTTCTTCTCAGTCCCTATTAACATCGGTGAGAGTGAACTTAATAAATATTAAGCTAGCTAAAAAGCATGATCGCTGAATTCATTAGTTACGTAAATCCTTTTTATAAGATCTCAATCTATTGTCAGTTAAAAAAATGTGAAATTGGCGCTGACTATCTAATCTTGTATTTCGAACATAAGTCCAGCAATGATGACTAAAGAAGCATCAGAAAAAAAAACCGACCTTTTTCAGGGCCACAAAAAAATTCCCGAAAGTCTTTTTCCTGTTATACATAGTAACAGGTTTTTCAATATTGTTAATTGGGTAAAAATAAAAATTTTAACAATTATGTAATTAATAATAAAATTTAAAGTAATATGAAAATTTACTAAATTTTCATATTATTTTAAATTACTAATAAATATAAGTTTAATTTACTAATAAAATAACTGTCTTGTAACAATTAATAATAAAAAATAAAATGAAAAGTTATATTAAAAATGAATTAATAATAATAAAATTAACATAACATTTCATAAATTATTAAGTTACTTCTACTATGGTATTTCATCTGTTATTAAATTATAAAATTAATTAAAGAAAATTTTGTATTTTAATTTTTTTCATTATTGTATAAATCATCTTCGAATGGTAAATAAAAGTCAATAAAATATTAGACGATTGCGGAAAATACGTTCATTTATAAAAATTACTAGGTAGTTAAAAACAAAAAACAAAAAAATGCATTCACTTAGATTTCGTAAATTTATGTCAATTTTGGTCATCCATACTAGCTGTCATCACCTCGTAACTTCTCAATACATCAATCATCGCCACATATAACCAAGACCAGTCGTTAAGAAGTGCATGTATATTACTTTTTATGCTATAAGTAATGTTTATTTCAAATCAGAGTAATTTAATTTTGCTAATTTTGCTAAAATAACGTGTCAGAAATATATATTTTATTTTTGGAAAATTCTTAAAATAGATAATATTGTTTCATTTACAAATTTCTTAAAATTAAGAAAATGGCGGCTTTTAAGAAAATTTTCTGAAATCGGCCCAAAAGTGGAGATTCCGATTTATTTAAAATACTCCAGGATATTTTTTACTGACTGGAGATTAATTTTTTGGGGTCCGAACATTTTTCTTGTCTAGTTACTCTGCCTTCTTATTTGTTTTTCTTTTTTTCTGAACATTTTATTTGGCTACATATAATTCTTTCTTTCTTTCTTTTCTTTCTTTCTTTCTTTCTTTCTTTCTTTCTTTCTTTCTTCCAAAGGCTTTATTTGTCTACTTAAGTTTGCTTGTTTCTTTGTTTATTTCTTTGTTTCTGTCTGTTTTTTTTCTTTCAAACATTTTATTTCTTTACTTATAGTTCATTCTTTCTATTTCTTTCCTTCTTTCTAAAATGTTAGTCTATTTATATTTCTTTCTTTCCTTCTTTTTCTCGAACATTTTACTTGGTTACTTATATTTCTTTCTTTCCTTCTTTCTTTCTTTCGAATGTTTTATTTGGTTTCTTATATTTCCTTCTCTCTTTCATTCGAACATTTTATTAAGCGACTTATATTTTTTTCTTTGTTTCTTTGTTTCTTTCTTCTGAACATTTTATTCGGCAACTTATTCTTCTTTCTTTTTTTTCTTTCTTTCCGTCTTTCTTTCTTTCTTTCTTTCTTTCTTTCTTTCTTTCTTCTGAACATTTTATTTGGCTACTTTCTTTCTTTCTTTCTTTCTTTCTTCTGAACATTTTATTTGGCTACTTTCTTTCTTTCTTTCTAACATTTTCTTTGGCTACTTATTTTTTTTTCTATTTCATTTCTTTCTTCTGAACATTTTATTTGGCTACGTATTTTTCTTTCTTTTTTCTTTCTTTCTTTCTTTCTTTGTTTCATAATTTATTTCTTTCATTAAAACATTTTATTTGGCTACTTATTTTTCTTTTTTCATTCTCTTTCTTCCTTTCATCTGAACATTTTATTTGGTTACTTATTTTCTTTCTTTCTTTCTTTCTTTCTTTTTTTCTTCTAAACATTTTATTTGGATACTTATCTTTATTTATTTCTTTGTTTCTGTCTTTTTAACATTTTATGTTGCTACTTATTTTTCTTCGTTTTTCTTTCTTTCTTTCCTTGTTTCTTTCTTTTGACCATTTTATTTGGCTATTCTTTCTTTCTTTCTTTCTTTCTTCTGAACTTTTTATTTTCTTTCTTCTTATCGTCCCTCTGTCTCTTCCTCTCTTCATCCTTTCATTTCTATTTCTCCTTCTTCTTATATGCTTTCTAGATTACTCAAGTATTTCAGCAATTTGAATTTATTCTTTCCTGTCATTTCTTTGTTACCTTTAGGCATGTCAGCATTACGGTTCAACTAATACTTGCAATAATATCCAATTTGGATTATTACAAACAATCAAACTTCGTTATAATTTGAAAAAATAGTCCAAGAGAATTCCGACAATTCTTTCATCATTTATTCGAACTCTAATGTCCATTTTGTATTTGTACAGATGCAAATGTCTTTTACGGTAGACATAATTATTAAAACCTTATTTACAGTTTCGTTTTTGTTCTTTTTTTGTACCAAACAGCTTTTTAAAAATTTATATCTTCAGCTGAAAATTTTTTACCTTCATCTTTTTACCGAAGTTTAACATTTTTCACCTTAATTTCTTTACCTTTTGACGGGTCCTTTACAGAGTCCTGGATATGACGATGAACTATACCCGGTAGCAAATCCTATGATCAGAAGAGTGGTTATTTGAAGGAACGTAGAGCCACCTCTTAATTGGTTTTTATCACTAGCCCTCCATGACACGTTGTATTAGCACCTGTCAGTGTCCCTACTATAGACAAAAAGGGAACCCACAAACAAAACAAAACACTTTGAAAGTAAAATACCAGCAGTACCATTTTATATAGTAAAATTACCAACAATACCTATACATAGTAGAATTACTAACAAAGTCTATTTATAGTTGGATTACCAACAATGCATTTTATAGCAAAATGACCAAGATACGTTTTATCTGGACTTCAAGTGATGCAATGGCGTTCAGAATATATCTAGTTAAGGACAAATTGTGTACCAAATATTTAAACTTCGGCCTTAAATAACCCATAGATGTGTTTATATACCGCTAAACAAAATCAACAAACCAATCTATTAATTATATTCTAATCTATTATTATAATAATTGAATATATATTGCTCATTCCTAATGATTAAAGAATTCACTTTATTAATTTTATATCAATATCTTGCAGGAATTATCTTAAAATACATACCTCTCGTCATAAACATGGAAAAAGAAGAAATGTATTTACTTTTTGCATGAGTACTAGTTTGGTTATAATGCTTTTCAAAATGCTGACAACATTAACAGAGTTTTAAGTAAATGATTCACTTGTGTTCGGTAAGTACGGATCCGGTTTCTTAAGTTCTTAAGGGGACACTACTCTTAATGATCAAAGTGGTAGAGGACGTTCAATTGCAATTTAAAATCAACATGATTTTCTTTATGACAAATTCCGATCCCATGTTGCCAGGAGGAGATTGCAGATACACACCCCCGATTTGAGATACGAGGCTTTGCTACATATACGATATTCTCCTGTTTACTCTCCTACATTTTTCCAGCATCAGGGCATTTTCTTTGAGCCAAAAGACATCCCGTAACCCTTAACATATCTGACTCTACTTTTTTGGACTTCATCGGACGCGATTGTTAGAATGAACGAGAATCAATTATTCCAGACGCTACCGTTAATTTTAAAAGTATACCTTTTCTGTTGATTATTCTTGCTTCTCTTTATAAAGGCTGTTCCAATAACTTGGCCCGATTTTAAATGTGAATTAAGTTTAAGAGTCTAATGAATTTTTTTCTTTTTCTTTCAGATTTAACAACTTAAGTCCTTGGCAATTTCAACCATGGAAAGATTAACAATCAAACAACGTGTTACAGTTATCGAAGCCTATTACGAAAATGGACGTTCAAATTTATAAATATACGGCCCAATGGTTCCGCTAGCAAAAAATGCACACCAAACAGTGAACTTTTGTGGGTGCAGTAGTTTTTCAACAATCTTCCTTCGATTTTAATCATTCCGTAACCCTTAACATATGGCCTGCTGACCTTTTGGGATTTCCTCGGATGAGATGGTTAGAATGAACGAGAACCAATTATCCCAGACGTTACCGAAGACGCTTCGCAAGCGGCTATATTGAACAATACCTTATCGATGGACATACCGACAGTTAATTTTAAAAGTATACCTTTTCTGTTGATCATTCTGGCTTCTCTTTATAAAGGGTGTTCCAATAACTTGGACCGATTTTAAATGTGAATTAAGTTTAAGCGTCTAATGATTTTTTTTCTTTTTCTTTCAGATTTAACAACTTTGGCAATTTCAACCATGGAAAGATTAACAATCGAAGCCTGTTACAAAAATGGACGTTCAAATAGAAATGCATTTCGCGCACTTGGCGATTTTTTTGGTCAACATAATCGATCAACCGAGAATGCAATTGGAAACGATGTAACGTTGTTGTGGAGAGGTTCAATTCCTGCGCGCGATGACGAATAGAGGGGTCTGTATATTCAGCTACATTCTCGTGCACTGCAGCAATGTTTTCAGCTGAACGGCGTAAACGAGCAGGCAATGGTGTTTTCACATCTGCCACAGACCCAGTTTGTTTGAATTTATGAACAATTTTCCACTCTTGAAACTTTAATATGTTGCTTGATTGTTAATCTTTCCAAGGTTGAAATTGCCAAAGACATAAATCGTTAAATGTGAAGGAAAAAAATCATTAGAAGCTTAAACTTAATTCACTTTTTAAATCGGTCCAGATTATTGGACCATCCTTTATTATTATTTGTTCTCAATTACTATTCGCACGTCGCATATTCAGAAAGTAAAGTTATTTTATAATATCAAATTGTGTAGAAGAGACGAAGATTAAATTGCAAACGAGACCACCTTAATTTCGCTTTAGAATCAGTAGATTTAAATCGATGAAACATTTTCAAAATTTAGGAATAAATCCAGCGAAGGATTAGATTTAAACGAATTTAATCTTAATCTATGCTTAAGATTCGGAGATTATGAATGGGATTAATATCTTGAATTACTTAGTGTCTTAGCGTTTGTTGATTTTTAGCATCTTCATCTTTGCTGTTTTACCAAACATTTACGGGTAGGATGAGATCCAGCTTCTGATAATGTTAGGGCGAACGTTTGAAAATACATTTGGCACACGAACACTCACATAAAAGTCTCCCAGGATTTCGACATATCAGAGTAAAATAGACTAGCATAGAGCCAATGTTAAAACAATGAGCTGCTCTGATCTATCAATCGGGATGTGACTACTAAATTAAAAATTGTTTTTATAAAATTTTGGCTTTTATTAAACTTGAACATTGACGCCAGTGAAAACTGGGCAATTGACTTAATCAACTAGGAAACTCCAGTAATATGGGTACTTTTTTAAATGCTATATCTCTATTGGAAAAATTGTGGCTTTCTTCAAATATTTTTTGTTTCCTAATTTATATGCAAAGATTCGGGTGTGTGTTATTTTTTCCATTACTTTCTCCACAGTCTTGAATTTAGAATTGTCCTCTCAGTCTATTTGTGACACAAGCTCAGATAACTCAATTTACCTTGAACTCAGTTTACTTACAACCCGAGCGGGTAAATCATGACTTTAGATTCTGTAAGAAACAACTCAGGCGAGGCAAGAAATTGAACCCCGATTGCATATTCCGGGCCGAGACCCTTTGGATTAGCAACACGTCTCGATACATATAGCGAAACAGAAACAAACTTTGCATTGCTATCACGTTTCCCTAATATCCGAGGGCGACAAATGTTACATCCACATCCGGTATGATTATGCGCTTGGATTCACTTCGACTCATCAAATTTGTCAGCTGTCCTCCGCAGCTCTGAATCCCGCAACGTGTAACTTCTTCCGGCTGATACACGCTGAGAAATCTTCCTTTCCTTTTGCCTCTCAATCATTACTATCGGTACTTTTAAATATGCTGCCTATTTCTTCGCTTTACCATTATCTTGCCAATGTACAGGGTGTCTCTAATGTCTGGACACATAGGAAATCTCATTAACTTTATTTTTTAACTCCATGGATTAAACATGGTTTTATCGAAAGAAATAAATGACTTCTTTCTCTTGGGTATGCTAAAAGAGAATGTGCACTTAATAAAAATCACAGATGCAACACAATTGAATGCAAAAAGAGTGAATGTTTTAAAATTCTCGGCAATGTGGATGATGTAGCATTGAGTTCAGGGGAATCCTACAAAGTGAATCAAGCTTCACAGATGATGAAAATCATATTGAAGATGTTATTTGTTAATATTTCAAAGCGGTAAAATGTTATTGAATATGTAATTTCTTGAAAATATACATTTTTGCCAATGTATACTCTCTCTCTCTCTATATATATATATATATACATTCAAAAACGATTTACCGTATATACATACGTATCATGCAACTTTTGAAGCCCTAATGTTGAAGCTAATTTTAAGGGGGTCGCATAATACACGAAGTATAAAATTAGTGCATGTACCGCTGGCCTTGGCTACACCGTTGACCAAACTATATATCTATTTACTGTAATCAAATTAGCTTCAAAATTAGGTCATATGGAATTACTGCATCGAGTCCAAGTGAATCCTGAAAAGTGCATCAACCTTTGCATCACAGATGACTGAAATCATATTGAAGATGTTATTTGTTAATATTCCACTTCAATAAAATGTTGAAATTTTAATTTTTTGAAAATATGCATTTTTGCCTGTGTCGGCACACCTTGTAGAATCAAAATTATCTGCTAAATCAATTTCAACAGTAACAGAAAAAGAGGATTGGTGGTGGGGATGCAGGTAATATGGTCGTCTCCCTGTACTGGATTAGTAAGTACCTGGGCTCCTTTTGTTATCCTCTATCTTTACAAGAACCAGATCAGGCCAAAAATGGAGTTCTGTTGTCATATTTGGGCTGGAGACCAGACCTCACTCTCCTGTCTTGATAGAGTACAAAAGCGTCTCCGAGTCCTTGTTGGAGGATGATTATTTTCCACCCTTCATCCTCTCTCTCACAGGCGGGATGTGACATGCCTCTCGCTGATCTACTGCCACTTCCACGGAAAGTGCTCGGACAAACGGCATTCCCTGGTCCCACTAAGTCAAACCCTTAGAGCAAGGGTCGGCAACCTATGGCCCGCGGGCCGGATTCGGCCGGCGAAGGCATTTTGACCGGCCCGCGAGCCTGATTACCAATGACTCTATTTTTAACATGAGATCTGTCAACACTTCTCAATTGAACTATATCGTCGAACTTCAAATGAAATTTGTTATATGTCATTTTCCATAGAATGTCTACACATGTCAGTGCACTAAAAATATTAGACTATTTGCCAGTTATCTTTCATGAGACTTAATTTACCAAGTTGCGTTGCCTACGTTTAATGTCAAATAATGGATACATATTTGTTATGACCCTTGGCTACATTAAAAGATAACAGAAGCGAAAGGAACGATAAAGTGAAAGAGGCCACGGAGGGACTGACATGCGAGGTAGCAGAAATCTAAAGACAGTTAAACATACGCGCATTATACATACATGCCTCATGAATGTGTGGATGATACCGCATGTGTACGTACGTAAGTGTATATGTTTGCAACTATTTGTACTCGTATGTATGGGTGTATGTGCTTCGTTTTTGTTTGATGTGTGTGTGTGTGTGTGTGGTTCGTTTGTGGAACAATTTTCAATAACAGTTTCAAACCTATACGTCATAATTTCATCCATTTCACTTCGGTTGATTTTTTTCACTTTGAAGTATTTTGAGGTTCCTTGAGGAAAAGTAGGTGTTTTTTTTTTAATTTTAGATTTTCTTTTGTTTTTCTGATTTCTCAATGTTTATTTTAATTATGGTTTTAAATATTTAGGTTGACAGGGCTCTGCATATGTAATTTTCCTTAATTTTTCATTAATGGCCTTCGTCCGGGCCGCGACCTGTCGTTATAACACGATCCGGCCCGCAGGGTCGAATGAGTTGCCAACCCCTGCTTTCGAGCAAGTATACGCCACTAACATAGTAGCAAACTTCCCAAATTCCCTTCGTATTCTATCGATGAGTAGTAAGTTCCGCTCAGGCAGCTTCTTCCCGTCAATCTGTAGAACCGACTCTCAAGAAGAGGTTTCCTCGATCACTATAATCTTAACCTTTTCATGGTAATGGTTAAACGTTATCTTCCACTCCTATACACACAAATGGCCTCCTAACGTAACGATCTACCTCGTGTGCCGCTTCCCCCCGGGTCTTATAAAGGGTGAACCTTACTGTAAAAAAATGCTTTCAAGTTATCTTTAATAATAGCGATTTTTATAGGCACACGTTTAAAGTAATATAATGAATATTTACACATACACTGAAATACATTTTTTATTGATAGAAATGTTTCATGTAGTGGTTAAACGTCTGTGAGTAGATATCCCTGTTTTTCAAGAGTTACGGACACTTTTCCCAGTTTGGGGGTCATATCTTTACAATCAGAAATTAACCAGTTGATCCCCTTTTACGGTAATCTTCATATCTTAATTCCTTTTAAGCGAAGTATAAAATCCTTTTTCTGGGATTGTTATTACAGTCTTCTCATTAATCAGTTTTTCTCCATTTGCCTTCGCTTTAAAATTATCAAATTTTATTTCTCAATTGATGTTTTTGTAACTGGCACTTTTAGTAGACGGTCATTAATTAATTTTTTTCACTTTTTGTTTTGTTTTCAAAATTTTGGACCGTCTTCGAGTGTATTTTCTCTATGTCTCCCTCCAATTCCTAGGCGTTTACATTTTCCAGATAGCTGTCTTTTTCTCAGTAAAATCGATCCAGTCTTCGCTCGTTGTCTGGGTTTTAAGTTACATTTTAACTTAAACTTTTTTCGTTCTGTTCCAAGCTCATATTCCAACTTAGCCTTTTTGTTTCATTTACCAGTGCCATCATTGTGCTATAAAACAGTATCTGTATTGAGTGGGAGGTCACGGTTATGTTTCAATTGATTCTAGAGGATATTGTGTGCAAATAATTGTGGATCCTAATGCTGTTTTGTGGTTATTTTATATGTTAACATTTTTTATTCATTATTCATTATTGTATTATGTGTTGTTGATTGTTATTAATACGTTTACTCGTGTTTATGCGGTAATAATAACAACAATTAATAAAATATTCAATAACAAATAAAGAGTGAAAAATGTTTAAAGACAATATAAAATAGCCACAAAACAGCATTCTGATCCACAGTTATTTCCCCTTGTGGGTGAAAAATTATTCTCCACCCTCCAATCTCTCTCGCACGAGATGTGGCAAACCCTCAAACTGTACCATCGCTCCTTCCACGGAAAATACTCAGACAAAATACATTCCTTGGTCCCGCCAATTCAAACCTTCATCGACACGCCTGCCACTTACATAATCGCAAACTAAACATTCCCTCCGTGTTCCATCAGTTAGCAGTAAGTTCCACTGGAACAGCCTCTTCCCACGAACCACTTCTCTGTGAAGCAGACTACCAAGAGGATGCTTCCCCATTTACTACAATCTAAACCTGTTAAAGGCTAGGATTAACCCTTATAATTCCTTCTCATCAGCCTAAATTTCCTTCTAACGTTACCCTTTATCTCGAATGGCCACTGAGTCTTGTATAGGGTGACCATTACTGTAAAAAGAAAGTTCAAGGCATCTTCAATAATGACAATGTTTTTTGGCACAAATATAAATATATAGAGCGATATAATGGATGTTTACAAATACACTAAAATATATATTTGTTATTGATAGAAAGGTTTCATTTAGGGTGTAGACGTTATTGATTACGTATACCTGTTTTTTAAGGCTTAAGGACACATACCGTACGATCACCGAAGTTAAGCAACGTCGAGACCCATCATTTTATTTGTCTACTTATTTACTTTCCTTTTTCTTTCTTTCTTCATTTCGTCTGAACATTTTATTTGTCTACTTATTTTTCTTTCTTTCTTTCTTTCTTTCTTTCTTTCTTTTTTTTGACTCATCAGTATTGACTGGTCGCTCACGGTGATGTGTGAGTGCATATAATTGTGGATCCTAATGCTGTTTGGCTATTTTATTTGTTAATATTTTTTATTCATTATTTATTATTTTATCATGTATTATTTATTGTTATTATGAAGTTTGCTCGTGTTTATGCGTAAATAATAATAAAACAACACAACAAATAATAAAATAACCAATAATAAATAATGAATAGAAAATGTTTACCGACACTATAAACTTTTTAGAAAAGAACATCAAGCATCTCCAAAAGATTGAAAATTTTCTAATCTGGGAACCGAAATTTTTTATTCAATTTTCCTTGTCCGGAACTGTGCCCACATGGTTTTTCCACAACTGACCAAATGATGAAACATCAGAATTTGGTGTATCATTTGCACGTTGGCTCAGCCAATCAATATCGACTTCCTTGTTATGCCTTTCATCTGACCTCAAATATGAACCCCAGGAAGTCCGAACAGAGATACCATTCTCCGTAAAAACAATGTTCTGTTAGATTATTATTTAACAAAAAGAGTGAATATGAAAAGAATTTGATAAAGCGTCGCTCTTCCATCTTAGATTATATTTTGTAATCATTTTCAAGTGAGGAAAAATACTTTGATGAATGTCAGTCAGACAGTTATGTGCCATGCGTGACACCACGCTTAGGCGATCATGTATCTTTCGATATATGACTGACGAGGCAGATGTTTTTCGCAGTAAGTTGCCATTTCTTTCTGCGGTAGACCAGTTGCTATCCAAGGCTATAGAACGCGGTTTGTCCTGCTATTTACCCATAGCTGGTGGGAGGAGAAGAGGATTTATACCTTTCCCAAGGTATAAATAAATGTAATGGATTTGACTGGAATTCGAAATCGGTTCTCCTGTTTCTCAATCCGAGCCGCTATCCATTACTCTACCGTTCGAAACATAAAATCGCAGTTTCCTTATATACACTTACGCCCAAATGCTCTTGAGAAATTAGGAAGCTATCCTTTCTCTCTTCTCAGCTATGACTTAAATGAAGGATAGAATGGGTCCTATAGACGTTGATGGCAGCAGGTTTACACCAGAAAGGAACGATAGCCAAATGTTGGAATTATTGTTCCAAGTCAATCATGATTATAATCGTTTTTTTCTTTCTACATTCATTTACGCGTAGATATCCTTTAGAAAAGCATAAATCTATCACTTCTCATTTCCCAGCTAAATAGCAGAACAGTCCGGTGTCTTATCGGCTTTGTTGTTAAAAGTAACGGCAACCTACTGCGGACTTATATTGACAAGTCAATCATCATTCCAGCCCTGTTCCTTACATTCATAGTCTTGAGAAAAGTATCAATTTGTTTCTTCTCCCCAGCTATAGATTAAATAGTAGGAGCGACTACAGTCTTTGTTGGCAGCCACTCTTTCGCAGAGAGTAACAGCGTTATCGATATCCAGTTGTCCTCTTTTCCATGTCTGACCAAAAAGCATCAAAGCATTTTGAATAGCGATTTACTAAGTATAGCTCAGATGTAGCACAAAGCCGAAAGTAGTGAGCACACAGTGAGGATCAAACTCATTACTCAGTTCCAATTGATTCAGTGAAACAAACCTCCTAACCATTACACCACGTAGAAGTAACCCAAAACATTTTGAATATATCGACAACTCTTTGAATAGATGTAATTTGTCTATGAATAAAAATGGATATATATTTTTAGATGCTATATTTTATACTTATTTTCTATAGTATATATTATATATTATATTAAATATTAAATATTATATATTATTATTATTAAATTATATATTATTATTATTATATTATATTATAAATTATATTATATATTATATTATTGTATATAATATATTATATTATATATACTATATATTATATTATACATATCATGTTATATTATATACTAGCAGCATGGCCCGGCGTTGCCCGTGCTTGATTCAAAAATCGTACGACTCATACAGCAATCGCTATCACTAGACTTAAAATATTTTTGCCCTTCCTTGCCTTTAAAGGAGTGCCCTTTGCCGTGCTGGTGTTGCTACATGCCTTACCTCTTGCCTATCTCACACTGAGAATTCTTTCTAAGCTCTATACAAAACATTAAATCTGTTATGAAAAAAGAACGAAACAAAATGAACACAAAACGATCAGCTTTAAAAAAGAACTCGTAACTGGAAAAACCGAATGAAAAAAGGATGTTAACAACAAATACGTTTTCACACCCAACCCAGTTCTGCGGAATCAGAATCAATTTTGAGTTTAAGCAAGCGAATGAGCCAATTGGAGTAAAGTGCCATGCAGATTTAAATTTTTCCCAGTTGTGACGAATGCAGCTATCGATTTTCTTGCATTCGTGTCAGTCATCTGTTGGCTCTCACGCTGGCCAATAGAATCTTCCTGCCTATTCGTGGCAGCCAGCTATTGGCTCTCACTTTGGCCAGTAGAAAATGGTCACAAACTACATGAAAACTGCCGTAGAAGCATGAAAAAATCGATTATTTCCACTATCGATGGGAGTTGGGAAATGCAAAGTCGGCATTGGCCTTACCGCTAACATGGAGCATGTGCATGTAAATGTTGGTGCAAATCCGTCGAAAATTGCGGCCGTGCATTCGTTACACACACGCACACACACACATCCTGCCTTTTATAGATGGAGCTATTATATATTATATTTTGTATTATATATTATATGTTATATTATTATCATATATTATATATTTAGATGTTATATTCTTCAGGATATAAATAATGGTGGCTCCCTACAGATTCTTCTGACTTGTCATTTCTTTAGAAAAAGATAAAGTCTAACAATTTAATTTTTGGAATGACTGTATTGTTACATTCTCATAATGAGTCAGGTAAATATTTCAAACCAAGATCTACCAGATCAAACATCAGACGTACAACAGATGTATCATTCTTTGCCGAATAGTAGAGGAAGATGTAGGTGTTCATATTATTTTGTTGACGGACAATTAATGTAATAGTTTTAGAGCAGCGGACTGGTATCGACTAAAGATTGGCATAAAGTTCAATTGACCTCCTACAACGGCTTAAAGTGAATATCCCGAGACAAAATTTTGTGTGTTTTCGGAGATACAGGCGTTTCAAGAAAGGACGAAAGGAACAATTGCAAATGTGGACAAAGTTCGAACCGGTCAAGTGCCACTGCAGGGAGATAGCGATAAGAAAAAATGGCCCACCTAGTCGAATAGTTTCGGACCGTCTCCCTAGAATATTAGTTACGGAATGTATTTCAATCATTTGTTGGCGATGTAGTCATAAGGGACACTTACAGAGACACGGCAGAGTCCAGGGGAATTATTTGCGATCCACCTGTAAGAAGGTCACAGAACGGACAGGAGGATTGTCGAAGCTAAAAATACATACTATGGGAAAACAGTACAATTAGCCTTGGCTTTGATTCCGTAAGTTATAGAGCGCTGATAGATACAGAAGCAGGGACAAAGGATGGTATTTGCCTCTTTAAAGTATAAGCCTGCTCTTGGAGATAGGCAAAAAATTACAAACAGATAACGGGGCACACTTGAAGGTCGACGGGTATGCGACTATAACTTCTCGAGTCTAGCAGTCAAATGGATTCTATGTGATTCAAAACTTAAACAGAAATATTATCCTAGCTTGAGATTGGCTGCAGAGATTGACGCACGTATGTACTAAATACGTGTGCCATTTTTCCTGCAGCCTGTCTCAAGGAGTTTTACGGTTTAGGAGCGTTACGCATCAATGATACATAGATGTCTTTAGAAGAGGATTTCCTCATAGCGAATAGATGACCTTCGACACCATATTAAAGCCACAGATGGCAACTTTATGTTTAGTTAGACCGAAAATTTAAGTAGAGAATGAAAATCAGCATTAAGTAGAACAGATAAATTCGGGATATTTAAGTAATTTCCAGATATTTCAGTGACAAATGTATTAGTAAGGACGAACAACCATTTGAAGATATCGATAGTTACAATTAACAATACACATTAAACTATCAGGCTTAGACGAGAATGTGTAGTGGGTAGAGTTTCTCCAGCCGTTAATGTGAATATTGTACCCAGTGTTGGTATTAGTGGTAGTAATAATACACACACCATTAATATTGGAGTACTAGTGAATTTAGGGCTCCCATGTAAAAGTTATTAGAATTAAATAAGGATTTATTTGCAGATACAGATAAAGATCTCGATGAAAATGAGGACTGATACTGGTACTCACCATCCAATTAAGAAGAACACTTTGAAGCCTCGAGATCAAGTAAATAAGGCCATCGAATTACTACGATTTAGGATCTTTAAGCATCAATGATACATACGTGTCTTTAGAAGAGAATTTCCTCTTTACGAATATAGCGCGGATGACATTCGACGCCATATTAAAGCCTCAGACGTCAACTTTATGTTTAGTTAGAATTAGTAATAATTTAGAGAACGAAAAACTGTATTAAATAGAACAAATAGATTTGGGATACCTAAATAATTTCCCAGGTATTTCACCAGGGAGGAATGCGTTTGTAAAGACGAACAACCATCGGAATATACGGATAGTTGTAATTAACAATACAAATTAAACTATCAGGCTTCGACGAGAATGTGTAGTGGATAGAGTTTCTCCAGCCATTAATGTGAATACTGTGTCCAGTGGAAATAGTAGTGGTAGTAATAATATAGATATCAGGAATGTCGTAGTACCCAGTGAATATTCGCAAAAGTTATTAGTAGTAAATAAGGATTTATTTGCGGGTACAGATAAAGATCCCGGTAGAACTGATACGGTGGCCACCGTCCAATTAAGAAGAATCCGTATCCGTACCCCTTTGAAACCCCGAGATAAGGTGATAGAAACATTATGAAACCCTTGGTATTTTCTCAAAGTTTTAGCCCAGAAATAAAGGATGGAACGAAATGTTTTTGAGTTGACTATATTTCTTTAAATAAGATAATTCGGTGTAATAACGCATACCTTCTACCATTTATGAAAGGTATATTATCAAATTTAGGTAGCGCTAATTATTTTCTAAATTAAATTTGAAATCGGGTTATTACCAAATGCAGATAGATGAACGAGATAAGGAGATAACTGCTTTTTGTTCCCATTTCATTTCCCTTTTTAATTGTAATTACTTGTCTTTTGGATTAAAAAAACGGGCAGGAATTAATGTCTGTTGTTTTAGATGGGATGTAAAAATATACATCTGCATATATAGATATGTAAAAAGGAAGATCATTTAAGACAAATACAAAAGGTATTTAACCATAAACGTAGACACGAGTTTAAGTTAAATCTAGCGAAATATGAATTTTTTTATGAAAGAGATACATTACTTAGGTTTTACTGTAAATAGGGACGACATTAAGCCTGATAAGTATAAAATAACGGCAATAAAGACATCACCTATATCCAAGGCAATTAAACAGGTTCGTGGCATTATTGGAATTATATTACAGGCGCTTAGAAATCTTTCGGGACTAGCAGACCCGCTAATTCAAGAAAGAATGCCAGGTTCAAGTGGACGAATCATTGTCAGAAAGTCTTTGATCTTTTAAAAGATAAACTTAGTTCAGTATCTATGCTCGCTTACAAGGATCTGCATAAGGCATATAACCTCTATACAGGCGCTTCGAATTCAGCTATTGAACTGACATGAACAGTTTTAAGAAGTAACGGGAAATGTGTTAGAAAAGCTCCTTTATTTTCTATCTCACCTATTAAGCGATACACAAACCCGCTGGTCGACTAAGAGAAAAGGAAGCATTTGCTTTTCTTTACGCATTACAAAAAGAAAACCACTAGCTTCATAATGCGAAATTTATACTATTTACCCATCACAAGTCTCTTCAGTACATTTTGAAGTCGCCAATACGAAATAAAAAGAAATATGGACCCTTAGTTTCGAGGGATATTATTGTAGGGTATAATATTTTCCAAGTAGAAATCATTTGTGTGCAGATCTCCTATTTCCAATCACCCAACCCACCAGTGGATAAGGATTTTAAGCCATTAGACATAGATGATCGAACGTATGAAGTAGCATTAATTAACTCAAATGAATTCGAACAGCAAGATTCTGCATCGTATAGCCTGGAAGAAAACCCAGTTACAAATGAAGTGAAACCACAAATACAGTTTGTAAATATTATTACAGAGCAAGATGCAGATAAGGATATTAAAGAACTGAAACACCACATTAAAACATGTAACGTGTGTGTTAAGCAAGGGAATAACTCTGTTCTGCTGAAAGGTATAATTTACTATTTATGAAATACAAACGACGAATCATATGCCCCAAGCCATCTTCGTATGAAGATTATACGAGAGTATCATGATGAAAAGGGAGACGTTGGAATAGAAAACAGTGCGAAAGGTATGAGGTGCAAATACTTTTGGCCTGGTATGTATCAACAATTGTATTACTACGCGCATCCCACGTCAAACCAAAATGTCCAAAAAGTAAATCCTAGACTGCAGAAAACTGACCTAACCCCATGCACCTTTGCTAAGATTGCAGTTGATGTATCGGGACCTTACCCCTGCTCATTATCAGGCAATCAATAGTCAGTTTTATCGATTTATATAGCGGATGGCCTGAGGCATTTGCCGTTCCTAATAAAAAGTTGAAGTCATCGCTCATTTATCGGTGGCTGAAATTTATTCTCATTCCGGTGCTCCATTGTAGATAGTTTCCGATAACGGTACTGAAAACGTAAATCACATTATGAAAGAAACACTGGAAAAGTTGAGGATCGATCCCTTTTCTACCTGGTTTTAAGAAATAGTAGAGTGGAGAGTCTTCAACACACGATAAACATATTAGAAAAGAAAGTAACCGATAATGAACGATGCTGGTGTGTACACTTGAATCAAACGCTAGCAGCGATCAAATTCAACGAAAACGAGGCTACAAAGCTTTCGTCTTTTAAACTAGTATATAATAGAGATGTAGTGTTACCTCTAGATGATATTTTACAACCTCGACGACTCTACTATGAACATCACCAAATTGCCTTCAAGGAACAACATAAATCTTTCGTTAGAATGAAAGCAAGCATCTAAAGCTAAGAAAAAACATCAAGAATATGCGGGAAATAAGACTAAAGAAATTCGCTTTGAAATAGGAGAACCAGTATACTTTAAGAACCACCGGAGAAGGTATAAATTAGATAAAAGGCGTAAACCATATTATATAGTCATAGAAAGAATATGGTCTCGTATTGAATTAAGAATCATCTTACGGGTGGAACTACAAAGGCACACTGTCGATTTTCGCAGTGCAAAGGTCGATGAATGGTACATCACAGAAGGGAGAAATAGACCGATGCAAAATGTTACCTAAGCGACACCTATGAGTGACACTAACTCAGAGGAGGGTATGATAGCAGACTCGCCGCCCAATATAACTGATAGGTTTCGGAGGATGTGGGAAAAACTTGAAGAAGAAAGCGCTGTGCCCCTGAGCAGTGACGCAGAGGGAGTCAGATTAAAAGAAAAAGAAATATCGAAGTAATTAGTTAGGACCCTGAAATATATATATATATATATATATATATATATATATATATATATATATATATATATATATATATATATATAAATATATGGAAAGTGTGTGTGTGTGTGTGTGTGTAAAAAATCCAAAAATCTTTAAAAATTTTATTATTTTTAAATAATCCAAAGTTCTTTAAAATTTTATTATTTTTTGAAATATAGAAAATTTTTAAATATATATATATATATATATATATAAATATATATTTTTATATATATATATATATATATATATATATATAATGTGTGTGTGTGCGTGATATTAATGTAGCTAAGTGTGTTTTTGTAAATTTCTCAAACACGTGTCCCTAAAACCGATAAGGAAGAGAAAGAAGTGATAGTCGAAGAAATCCGGAAGAAATTTTTTTTTCATGTTTAAGAAAGGAAGGAAAGTGTGAAGAAAAAATTAAAGTCTGTCTAATGAGAATATTGATTTCCCAAAATAACGGGCTATTTTTTTGTTTTACGACATATCAACCTCAATGGGTTATTTAATGCCAACAACATTTTTATTGCTGCTAATATTTGTTTTTATCTCTCTCTCTCTCTCTCTCTCTCTCTCTATCTATCTATCTATCTATCTATCTATCTATCTATTTCAGTATATATTGCTTTGGTTTGTTTTGTTTTACGGCATATCAACCTCAACGGGTTATTTAATGCCGACAAAATTTTTATTGCTAGTAATAATTTTTATCTATCTATCTATCTATCTATCTATCTATCTATCTATATACTGGTTTGGTTTGTTTTGTTTTACAACATCAATGGGTTATTTAATGCCAACAAGATTGCTGGTAATATTTTTCTTTAAAAATGTATTACTGGTATTTTTTTTTTTCAAAAATGTATTGCTGGTAATGATTTTTCTTCAAAATATATACTAGGTAATAATTTTTTCCAAAGTATTTCTGGTATTAAAACCTATTTTTACACTTTCATAGTGTTTTGAACAAACATTGGAGGTTAAGTATTTTCCCGTAGCAGGTGCTACCACGCCCGGACAGGGTAGACCTGGGAACATAAGCAATTAAGAGGTGTTTCCATGCTCCTCAAAATCTCCTGATCAGAGGCCTTGCCGTTAGACGTTGAAACAGTTGTCGACTGGAAAAAAAAAGAAAGTTGTTGCTAAGAACACAGAGTGAGATTGCTCTGCACCATGTGAAACGTGATTATTCCTTGGTTTTCTGCCAATAAAAAAATACTTATATCACCAAACAGCAAGCTTATTTTAACTTTGTTTTCTTCTCTAGAGACAACCAATTGATCTGATGTTTATTTTCATTATTATTGTTGAAATTTCATTTGTTGATTTATTTGTCTATATTTCTGAGATGAGGTATTATGTACACTATTTACATTATTCGGACTATTGTCTTCATCTTTGTCACCATATTTATTACAACGTTTCAGCCGCTGTACGCTCTGGCCTTCTTCGGTTAGTCGGAATGTCGAACTGAACTCTTTATTTCACTCACTGGGGTAGACTGTTCTAGTTCCACGTGCCATGTTTAATGGATGTCAGTTATCAGTTATATCCTGTTAATTCCCCTCTCCAAGTTCTCCACTACCTTAACCGGGTATTGAACTCAAACTCTTGGGTCTTGTGACTGGATATAACAAACGCCTTTATCCACTGTGCCATGTGTTCTCAAGCACAGTGGATAAAGGCGTTGATTAGATCCAGTGACAAGACCCAAAGAGTGTGAGTTCAATACTCGGTTAAGGCAGTGGAGAACTTGGAGAGGGAAATTAACAGGATATAACTGATAACTGACATCCATTAAAAACATGGCACGTGGAACTAGAACAGTCTATCCCTGTGAGCGAATTAAAGGGTTCAGTTCGAAATTCCATCTACCTGAAGAAGGTTGGAGCGTACGACGGCCGAAACGTTGTAATAAATATGGCGACAAAGATGAGGACAATAGTCTGAATAATGTAACTAGTGTTGATTCATTTTTTGATTATTTTATGTGTGTTTTAAACACTAAATATTTTAGCAAGCGGCGACCGAAATAAGAACGTAAAAAAACAATGTTTTCTTTAAGTAGTGTTGTGGATGTAGCAATATGTGTTAAATTTAAGACAACTCGATATGAAATATTTATTTTCGACAGATGGCGACCTTTAACTAAAGTCAATTTCAAAGTATAAGAGCAATGCAGAGAAAGTGACGGAAGAAAAATTAATTATTTTTTGGACGAAGATGACAGGACAAAGAAAACTGCTGTCTATAAAAATAACTATTTCGGCGAAAAGGGGCAGAAGGAATGACGCGGGCCACGCTGAAGCACAGAAAACGGTTGGTGAAGTGCTTAACTCCCCGCACACTTACGCCTCAACCCGCCTTCGCTCGCTTATAGTAGTAAAGTACTACCCATGAATAAATATGGTTTACGATCAGAAATAATTTTTTTTTTCACTCGTGGGTAACAATCTTCCCTAAGGGTAATTCTTAAACCACAAGCGTAGGACTGCAAGAAACTGCACCCTGTCAATGAACCTGATGTATGGTTTGAATTACCACGCAATAAAACTTTACTGAATAGCAAGGATAATAAAAAGAAATGCCTTGAAGTAGATTAAGGATGTTGTTTGATGATGGATTTAAGTTTTTAAGGTCGTATTTGAGATGGAATCAAGAAAATGGAAGGCAGAAAGTGCGAGAGAAAAAATTATGGTTGTTGTAAAGGAAGGTTGCTGAATTAAAAAAAAAAAAACACGAACGATAATACACGAACAAAATATAAAAGATTCGCCAACAGGGCATAAAGAAAGTAGTCAACTGCTAGAAGTGAGTCAAGTGAATTCCATAATGAATCTCCAACTGTAGGATGTGGCACAAGGCCGAATTTAATGTGGGGTTACGAGCCCGTATGATCGGCCAAAAATTCCACGTAGACCCCGTTTTATACAAGGTCTACGGGGCATTTTTAGCCGAGAACTGCAGACCAACATACAGTATTTGCTACTGTATTTATATGAATGGAGACATACCCATTAGCGTGCGTAGTTAGGCTGCAACAGTTGTTTACATTTAGTAATTTCAACAGTAAATTGAAAAGCATTATTACGATATTGAACGCAGTTCGTGGTTATACGTTCTGCGTCGATAGCCATTAAGATACACACAGATTCTGTTAAAATTTCTGGTCGTACACCCTTTTGCAAATTAACTGAAACAAAACGAATAGTTCCGTTATTACTTACTTCTTTCATATTTTTCCAATGAAGCATAGCCCAGTGTACATATTAATACTCGTAGGTCCATTCCACGATGTCGTTCCTTGCAAACTGACCACAGATTCTCGATTGTATTTAAATCAGGAGAGTTTCTGGGCCAGTTTATAGTAGTTTGATTTGCTCACTGGTATGGCTTGCCAGTGTATTCGTTTAGCATTACAGTTTTCGTATGCCCTCTTGGAGTAACGCCCATCGCAGACAATGGCCGTAAGACAACTAATCGACGGTCGTGACAATAGTGTCTAGTGTGACGTCGTCCCCCGGTCGCAGCGTCGACTGTATCGTTCGATCCCGGTCGCGGCGCCAATTGTGACGTCACGTGCTCCCCAGGCTCTGATATCCTGATCACGGACAGCACCAACTGTGACGTCTTTGCCGCGGCGTCAGCTGTTCGCTCCTCGCCGTTCCCAACCCGCTTCCAACGCCTGGTTACCAGGGTAACTGCCAGTGCAGTCTGCCTACCCACGTTGTGAATTGATCTTAGACAGACGAGATCAAACAGGGGTTGGGGCCGTAATGCAAGTTGAGTCTAACGGGGGTGATAACACACAATTATGTATGAAAGAAAAAATAAAAACTCACAAGGTCCAACGTATCAAAGAAAAAGGTAACAAACTTTTTATGTCTATTTGCTCGGTACATAGGACTATGTCTACTTCCCGACCCGTTCTGTGGATTGTGGCACGACGCTTTTACGAGGCAAATTTAAGGCTTCCAGTTGTCTACTCTCTAAGAAATTTGTGTTTCGGTGTGTCTTTGGACGAAAGTCGAAAAAAAAACTTATTTCTGTGGTCTGATTCTAAGTCGCTCTTCAAACTACTTGTTCTTGGTTGAAGAAGAGTCGAGAAGTGTGCGTGAATCTTGGTCAGCTATCTTGCGGTTTCAACACTGGGCGCTCATCTCTGCTTGTCGTCCACGGCTGAACTCTTTCGCCGTCCGCTGCTCAAACTCTAACTCAAACTGATTTCTGTCGGTTGGGGTCCCCGCTTTTATTGACGCAGTCAAAACTGGGTGGGTCTGTCGGCGCCAGGGGTTTTTCGATAATTCTAAATACGTATCCACCCTTCTTATTTCTGGTTAGGATTTTCATTCCTTTCCATTTTCGGTAACTCACTCTCTCCCCACTCCCCTTACTGTGCCTCTGAGGGCGTGTGCCTGCTTCCCCTTCTTCGTATCGGCTTCCTCACACTTTACACTCTGACAGGGGCGTCGACCGATTCTCCTCGTGCGTCACGTGACCGCTCTCAGCCAATGAGGTCCTGGTCGGGTATCTTTCCTCCTCCTTCGTGTGTCATGTGACCGCTTTCGGCCAATGAGGTCCTGGTCGGGTATCTTTCCTCCTCCTTCGTGTGTCATGTGATCTTATTTAGCCAATGACATCTTTAGTCGGGTGTGGACAATCCGTGGCTTTGTTTTGGGGAAAGGAACACCTTGCTTAAAAACAAAATATTAATCTAAATCGCCCCCACCATGAGCGACCGCGATGACACCTTCGGCTTTTTAACACGTGGTATTTGTCAAACAGTTTATCGCTAATTGGATATTACCTAAGAAAGGGATTTCTCAGACCTGTTGGCGTTTTTTTTGAACGAAATAAAATATTTCATTTTCCTCCGGCCGATAATAAAAATCTTTATCTCAAAAAAAATTTTCAGCGACATCATCTTGTGTGGCTTTTTTCCAATTCTGGAGATTGTCTGGGTTTTCGTAGTAATGGTTTGCCTTCATATCCTTAGATACACTTCCCCACCCACCTAGACTTTTACTATCATCCACTTTCCACTTGTTACTTATCAATATTTTTCATTGTCCCTAAACATCGTTTCTTCAACCAATTGATAACAACTTCCATTTTCCCCAGATCTCGGTTAGATGCTTGACCTGGATATTTTTCGACACCTGTTATCTGTCAGCTGAGCGTGTGTGTGCTCGCCTATGACCTGTTTTCGTATTATTTTTTCTTTCTTTCTTCTTCGCTTTCTCTTTCCTTCTTCCAGATCGCTTGAACGTAAAGAAAAATTATTCTTAAAACCAGAAATATTTTCGGCCTTAAATAATTATTAAATGGTTGATAAACCGTAAAAAACAAGTCATATATCTATGAATATTTCTTTCAAACCGTCAGGATGCATGGTGCCACACTAGGCCTGATAAAAATCTGATGCAATCACGGGTGACGCAATATTTTTCAAGGCCAAACAAATTTCATCATACACCCCGAAAATAGATTCATATCTCTGCACACCACTGCAAATCAAGTAATCTGAGGAAAAAATAGAAATCGATTACATCCTGTCACTCCAGTGGGTCTAAAATTGACCGAATTGTGAAAGAAAGGTAACTAAAGTGATTACTTCAATTAATTTGCAGAAGGGTGTAGAATTTAAAAAAAAATGATCTGAACATTTTGATTCAAAAACCCGTAAAACAATTTGCTAAAAGCAAAAACGTAATAATTCTGCTCCTTTTGTCCCTATTTTTCAGCCGATGTATTCTTCGTCCTTTTTAATGTATAGACCGAAATAATAAGGACTCTCCTCTGAAGTTCTCCTGAATATTGACAAAGGACGGATATGAGAATTTTACACAATATCATTATTTAATATTCGAATAGTTTAAGAATGTATAAGGCAATTATCTCCCTTTTGACAGGAACAATGTACTAATGACATAAGCGTCTCGTCGTGGGGAATCGTCAGTTGCTGACTAATTTTCCATAGAAGATGACGCACACCGACGCACGCTAAAGCGAACCAAAAAGATACCGCAGGATTGTACGATATATATATATATATATATATATATATATATATATATATATAGAGAGAGAGAGAGAGAGAGAGAGAGTGTTTATGGAAAACTAGGTAATCCGTATATATATATATATATATATATATATATATATACAGAGAACAACGAAATTATTCGTACACCCATGAATTTTGAATATTTTTATCCATTTCTCAGAATCTAATGTCCGTATGATGCCAGTTTTTTTTTTTAAATATATGTTAATAAGCACAAAAAAGGATATAAAACTCAATTTTCAGAACAATAGGTTTTAACCTATTGTTCTGAATGTGTACAACAACTTTGGCAGGCGAATTATACGATATAAAAAAAGACGAAATTATACGTACAGTAGAAAAAACAGAAAATATTGAGTAATTTTCAGAATATTAGTAGCATAACCTCTCAACTTTATAAATTCTTGCCCTCAGTTTCTAAAGTTTTTGATGAGATTTAAACAAGTCGTTTCAGGGATTTTTTTTCCATTCTCCAATTGTTAGACGTTCTAATTCTTGAACGTTTTTTGGTAACCGACAATTTATTCGAACTTTCAATTCTTGCCATAGATTTTCAATAGGATTTAAGTCAGGACTCATTGAAGGCCATAACAGAATTGTAAACTTCTTTTTCTGGAACCACGCAGTCACTGATTTAGACGTATATTTGGGATCATTATCTTGCTGGAAAATAAATTGCCGACCTAGAGAAAGATTTTGCACAGATAAGTTGTAGATTTTCATCCAGAATTTTGATATAGTCTGCAGATTTCATTATTCATCTTATCGCAATTAATTTTCCAGTCCCCCAAAACATCATCGAGCCGCCTCTATGTTTTAATGTTGCCACTGTGTTCTTTTGGAGGAAAACCTCATCTTCCTTTTGCCAAATCTTCTGTACATCATTATGTCCCAAAAGCTCAGTTTTTGTTTCATCATTCCATAGTATTTTATCTCAAAAAACAATTTTCTCTGTCCAAGAACGTTTTGGCAAAATTAAAACGAGCAACACTATTTCCATTCAACGCATTTCTATTTAAACAACGTTGTATTGTGCGAGTAGTTACGCTGATACCTATCGTATCCAAATTTTTGGCGATGTCTTTCAAAACAACTGTTGAGTTTATATTAACATTGCGACACAGTTTTCGTGCAGTTCTCGGTGACAAGTTGTTTTTTTTTCCCGCGCCCAGTAAATTCTCTGTCGTGCCAAATTGTTTAAACTTCTTTATAACGGACTGTACTGAAGATCTAGGGATAGCTAACCGGTTTGAAAGAGTTCTGTAATTTTTTTCCGACTCGTGGAATTAATAAAACTCTGTCTCAATCAACGCTTAGACCCTTTGACTTACTCATCGTTTTATTAACGTAAGAACAACACTGGTTGCGCTCTGTGCACCACATGATGTTATTATTATCTATTTCTGCTGTTTACAGAAATTCTGGCCCAAAGCCGAATTGGAAATGGAGAGAAGCTGGTCTTCATTAGCTATCCTAGTCCTAGTTAATCAGAATGACGACCCATTTATTCATTACAATTTTCCCATTCACACATCCATCACCAATCAATTCTGCATATACCACAATACCGAATATTCACAGGGGACCTATAAAACACCCCATAACATAAACATTTGATGAAAGTCCAAAATGTCTTTTTCCCATTTTGTTTTCTTTACAAAAATATATAAAAAAATTTAATGAAATGATAGTGAGGGGATGAAACCAACCAGTTTTCATCTCCTTCCTCATGTGTTTTGCGTCTTCTTCTTCCTCATCTCTCCCCCTTTTCAGTGAGGAGGATCTTGGGAGAGGCATTTCCTCTACCTTCATGTAGAGATCTAGCTGAGTCAGCTCTACCATCTCTTGTTGTTCCTTCTCCGGCTGCTGCTGATGATGATGCTTGGGTCGTTTCGGTTGCTGATACCGCTTGAATTGTTCCGGCTGCTGCTGATGCTTGGAGTTTTCCGGTTGCTACTTCTGTTGCTGCTATGGCACCCGCCTATTCTTCTGCTGCTTTTTCGGCTCCAGCCGTTGTTGCTGCTTCTGTTGCTGTTTGGCAACACCTTTGTTTGAGACATCCTGCTGGGGAGGCGGAGTTGTCGCCTTTGCTTATCTCCTAACCACCTCAGTCCATTCAACAAGACCACTGGGGACCTTCTTTGTTGCTTTCACCCTGGACTGCTTCGGTGTTGGTTGTGTCTGTGGTGTGGGATTTTTGGTTGGACACAACTTTTCCAGGTCTCCGGCCGGAGCACAAGCCCAGCAGTATGGGCGGCGTCTCTCCACACCAGCAAAAATCTTCCGGCCGCCGCAGGTGTTTATATTGGGTACCTCATTAAACTTTCTTGTCAAAGACATCAGGAATTCAAAATGACTGGTGCCTATACTCGACTTTCTTTTGATGGAGGATACCTCTTTTACTGGTCCATAATCTGAGAAGTTCCCAAAATGGTCTTCCCTGATATACAATCTGGATCCTCAGCGTCTTGGTGGTGAGCGTTCTCCCTGCCAGAGTCTTTGCCATTTCTTCCGTTGCCAGCAGGATGTCAAAGACGTTTGAAGCCTTTCTTCCATAGCATCCCTGCTGACAGCTATGAATTTACTGGACTTGACGTCGGCCATCAACATGGAGATTGTTCTTGTCGCCACTGCTTCCTAACTGAAGGTGTTGGCAAAAGTTCATTTCTAGAGATTAATAACTTTCATCTCTCATCTTATAATAGTCAGACATTTTTTAGGACCTTTCCTCCGCTCATGCTGCTGAAGATGGCGATGATGTGGTGGCCAATAGCTCTTTTTGTTGGGATACATCCGCCATCGTGGGAGGGTATAAGAATAAACAAAAACAATTAAGAACCACAAAAAACAAGACACAAAAACAGTTACAGACGTCACACTTAATATTACGATAAGTCAATAAAAACTTGAAACAAAAGTTCACTCAACGTGATGTTCTTTGCTAGAATTATCACAAATATTCTACTGAATTATAATCTAGAAGGCTAGATGAAATCGTAAATTGCTTATACTTACACGAATCAATCAATTTAAAATGATATTTTCTACTATACAAATAATTTTCTCCTTTCCTATCTTGCATAATTCGCCTCTCAAATTTGTTGTATTTAACCTATTGTTCTGAAAATTGAGTTTTATATTCCGTTTTTGTGCTTATTAACATATAAAAACCACTCATGACACGAGCATTAGATTCTGAGAAATGTATAAAAAATATTCAAAATTGATGGATGTACGAATAGTTTTGTCGTTGACTGTATATAACATATATAACATTCGAGTTTTGAAGACCTAATTTTGAAGCTAACCTTAGGAGGGTAGCATCATATACAAGACATAAAATTAGTGTATATACTGTTGGGCCTGGCTACGCCGTTGGCAAATCTATATACCCATTTATTTTAGTCAAAATGTCCATCAGGATTTAAAATAAACATGATTTTGATAAAACCGATGTTTTACTTAACAGTATTCAATAATAATTCCTGTAATATTCACATATTTGTATCATATTCAATACAAATATAGCTAATATGCATATTTTCTATTGTTTACGTTTATATGATGTTTAATTGTTTCTTGTTCGATTGTTTATGGCTGTACGCGTTTACGCAACTTACACAGACGGTACTTATAGCATTCTCTTATACATATTTGTCAGACATTTTGACGGTCGTCTTCGAGTATAGAATCCAGAGGTTAGCAGTGAATATTTCGGAGACAGTAGGAAAGCGTAGTTCAGGTTAGCAGTGGATATCGCAGCAAAGTAGCAGAGCGTAGTACTTTCTTCTGTCATCTTCGCCTGACAAGTTGGCACTGGTCATTCGGGTAGGGTAAACAAAAATGGCCGCCTTTAAACACGACGGATAGAATGTTCTGCGGCTTCTGATTGGTTAACTTTCTATTGGTGGACTATAAAGGGAGTTAAGTCATTTTGACTGGCTCACTAGTTATAACATATACACAAAAAACCGTAACGATTTTAACTTATTTAAATCGAAAATAGGGCAAAGATATAGAGGGAAAATAATGTAATTTGGTCTCTCAAAGAAGAAACTCGCATGATGCACGAAATAGTGGATAACAATTTAGGTGTCACACGATACACGAGATCGTCCGTTACACTAGTGTATATATATATATATATATATATATATATATATATATATATTGTCATCCACAGACAGAGTGTTTCGCTGTATCACAGCTCATCAGTGTGGATAGACAGATATCCGATTGCCTCAGGCCAGGTTCGAGACCCGACTGATTTGACATCTGTCTGAGATTTTTCCCCTACGCTATCTGCTCCAGGCAGAGAGAAAGGTGAATTTTTACCTATTTATTTTTTAATAAACACGTCAGTTACTCAGAGTGCTCGATTCATAGAAGAGTTTTGCATTATCAGCAGTAGCAGTCACTGTTTACAAATTCGCGCTTTCTCTCTAAAATGTTCGACGGAATTTTATTTTTCAGGCGCGTATATATATATATATATATATATATATATATATATATATATATATATATGTAAGCAAATGTAAATGGATATATATC
>CAHIKZ030000681.1:155000-217500 GCA_903632075.3 Acanthosepion pharaonis | reverse complement strand
TAAAATTCATGAAAAAATATTTTCTTGTTATAATAAAGGTTGGGGAAAAAGAAATAGGTAAATCTACGAGAGGAAATAAAACGAGTTAAAATAAATTGATTCATATATATATTTTTATGGTTTATCAGCCAAAGGTTTATTTAAATTTACAAAATAAAGTTTATTTAAATTCATAAAATATTTTTAGATTTTAAGAAATTTTTTGAGTTAATAATGGTTTAGGGATACAAGATTTACTAAATAACCCAGAGCAGGAGGAAGAAGTGATGGATTTCTACTTTTCCAAGGGGTATTTGCACGTAAGTGACTATAACCAACCCAGTAGGAATTGAAACTCGGCTCTCTGATTAACACGATCCATTACCCACAGACACCCTTGGTAGTATATATATATATATATATATATATATATATATATATATATATATATATATATATATATATATATATATATATATATAGAGAGAGAGAGAGAGAGAGAGAGAGAGAATGACATTTTTATGTTTATACATTCTTTTTATAAATACAAATATTTAACTAAATGCTCTGTTGTACCCAGTCCTCAGTATTCTCAAACAGTCACCCATCTAGGTACTAACCAAGCACGACGTTGTTGAAATTTGGTGATCGTACTGGAGCCGGTATTTCAACGGAGTAAAAAGAGAGTAAGATAAGAAGAGAAAAAAAGAAAGCAGTGAGGAAGTTGGTCGTCGGGTTTTTTTTTTTCGTTTTTTTTTTTTCTTAAGAACTGAAATAACAAGCAAGCTGGATTTTTAAGTCCTACTTAAAAGGCAAACGTGCCTACCGTATATATTTTTCCATTAAGGAAATCATTCCTATAGCAGAAAAATTCCGACATAAATTTGGCCACGTCTTGATAAAGCAAAGTTCAATTAACTCTTTAAGGGATGCACATTCGTTGTTGAGTTTCCTGCAAATCTATATTTGCTAGCTTCTTTTTTTTCTGCCCGCAACGTAAATTTTTAAATTGATTTTTTTTTTAAGACTGTAAAAGGGAAGATGACTTACTACGCGTGGCAAAGCGAGCACGTATATGCCTGGCGAGCAAAACGAGTGAAGGAGAGGAAACGAAAAACCAATATGGCCGCCTTGATAACTTAATTTAAGAAAAACAGGGTCTCGGAGCTAGGAGAATTGGCAAGAGTGGTTGGGCGTATGTTAATTTTTTTGCGAGATCAGCTCGGCATAAAAAAAAAAAACACCACACGAGAGAGAATAGACAGTAAGCTCGTGAATGAGGTGATGCTTACACGGAGAGACTTTGGATCAGTTTCACACAAAAACCAACATTATTTTTTGTTACTATGAAAGATATTTTCGTTAGTTAGTTAGTTAGGATATATGCTACGTTCCGTCATTACCTCAGGTAAATAATGGACAATTCCTGTTTCGCTACGAGTATAAAGGGAAGAAAAATATTTCAATTGGGATGTTTGGTGATAGGGAAAAAAAAAGAAAAAAAAAGAGGAAGACCGTCCTTCTATATGGCAGTGAATGCTGGACAGTCAGCTCAGAGAAAAAGAAGAGACTTGAAGCAACAGATATATGGTTCTACAGTAGGATGCTGAGAATACCATGGATCGAACACGTGAGCAACGATAGGTTTTAAAATAATGAAAATAGAAAGGAAAGATATACTTAATATTTAAGGCAAGTGGCGCAGAGGAAAAAAAAAGAATAACGTACTTAATGAACTTGATGGCGGGAAAGAGTTTAGGATAAATAATAAAAAGACAACATTTATTATGAGGTACAATGGACAGAAAATTGTGGAGAGCCATGTTCACCTACGTTCTGAAGGGACATGACCCATAAAGTAGAATGAGATTTTAATATTTCGTTATTTTGATAAGCTGAAATATTTAATGCAGCAACAGTAATTTTCAGGAGTATTTTGCAGTCGTAGGACTCGCAATGTGCTTATTCAATTACTATCTTAAAATTAAGTTTCACCAGAAAATTAACATATGGAAGGAGTGAAATTTTCATGCGTATTTCTGATAATAATAATAATAAGAAGAAGAAGAAGAAGAAGAAGAAGAGGTGAAAGCAAGGAAAAGAAACTTATCGATAGTATGGATCGACCACAGAAAGGCGTTCCACAGTGTACCACACTCATGGATCAATAAGAGCCTAAAAATATACAGGTTATGCCCAACAACGATCAAATTCATAACGGAGAACATGAAAAACTGGAAGACTACACTAAACCTAAACCAAGTCATTAAAATCGAGACCAATCAACATCAAAAGCGCGATCTTCGAAGGGGGATTCATTGTCACCACTACTCTTCTGCCTTGCAATAGAGCCACTCAGCTACCTACTGAACAAAAGCAGCTACGGATACAAGTCACAGAATGGAAAATTGAATCACTTATTTCTATACTGATGATCTTAAAACGTTTGCGAAGGATGACAACCAACAGAAAAATCTACTCACCATTGTTAAAGCCTTCAGAGAAGAGGATGGAGTTTGAAATCGACAAATGTGTCAAAGCCAACTTTAAAGGCGGTAAACTAACGAAAACCACGGATTAAGACCTTGATACCAAGAACAAGATTAAGGAACTAAACCAAGATGGTATATACAAATACTTAGGAATTAACGAAGGAGACGGGATATAACATTCAATTATGAAGAAAGAGATCCGAAAAGAATATTATAGAAGTGTGCGTTTGATACTAGAAAGTGAACTTAGTTGGGCCAATGAAATCAACACATTAGCTATACTTGTAGTAACATATAGCTTCAAAACTATCAAGTGGAAGTTGAATGACATTAAAAGATTGGACACCAAAACCATAACAACGCTTACCCAAATATGGATGCACCGCCTATAATCAGATATTGATAGGCTGTTCGTACCAATAGATTTAGTAGGTCGAGGTCTAATTCAACTTGAACTATCTCTAAAATTTACAACAATCGGATTGGAAGCATGTGTCACAAAAAACAATGACCCTCTCCTACAAATAATAAAACGCTAAATCCACTCCATCAACCAAAATTATACACTCTTCAAGAAACAGCTTAAAAAAAACGAAGCGAATACTATCTCGCCAAACGAGTAAAGCAGAAAGCAAAACAACTTGGCCAAATGAAATTACATTAAAAAAAAACCCTGGGAGGACATGGCAAATACATAAAAAGAATGAAAGAAGAAGATGTGGACCAACAGAAAACAAATAAGTGTCTGAACAGATCCGGGTTTAAAAATGAGACAAATGCCTAATTATTACAGCTCTGGACCAAAGCCTCGCAAACAGATCCTATCAGTGTGACATAATCAAGGATGGAACTAACCCGAACTGCAGAATCTGCGGGAAATATGATGGAACTGTCGAAAATAATTTGTCAGAATGTCCAGAACTGAAATCAATATACCCACAGACATAACAAGACAGTGCATTGGAATATATGCATGAAGAACAAATTCGAGAGAAATGGTATGAGCACCAACTTTACACAATTACTTAAAATAACCATATAACTATCCTCTGGGATATGCCGATTCAAAATGGCAGGGAAACAAAAGCCCAAATCCCTGATATTATAAAATACACTAAATTCAGAAAGTGCATGCTTATTGACATAACAATACTATCTGAAAGAAACACCTCCATGAAAATTATCGAGAAATTGTCCAAATACAAGGACCTGGAGATCGGCATTAACAGGATGTGGGGAATGAAAGCTGACACTGTACCAATAGTAATCGGAGCTCTGGGTCTCGTGAGAAAAGGAATGGGCAATTTCATTAACATTGTCCCAGGTAACATCAACATACAAGTTGCTCAGAAGATCGCTTGACTAGGAACACTCCATATACCAAGAAAAATGCTATCAATTAAATGTCAATCCTCTTATAGGACCTAAGGGTCATAGTTTGCATTCGGATCTACAGTATACAAAGCAGAAAACATGACATTCCGAAGTGATAATAATATAACAGCGTGTGGTACTGGGAAATAGTGTTGCATTTGCTTCCACTTCCTGATTTCTGTGAACAGTTCAGAGCTGCTGTTATCAAAAATGAAACTTACCTTACCCAGTTTAAGATAATTTTTCTCAGTTGCTGAAATCTCAATTCTTTACCGCCTTTATAATCGCTAAAACATAAGATTATGTTATTATTCGGTCGAACATCACCCGGACCCGGTTACAGAGTTAGAATCTGAAATAATTTTATGCGACTACAATACTCAAAGATAGAAAAGTGAAAGCTAATCGCATAGATATCGTGATCAATGGCCACGAAAACAGAATATGTTTCCTCATTGATGTGGCAATTTCTGCTTCCTGTAATATATCATTGAAAATCTTTAAAAATAGATCCATGTATGAGGATCTTGCAAATGGCACTTAAAGACATTAATAATTCCAGTGGTGCTTGGGGGTCTTGAGTTTCATGGGATAACATTCTGATAGACTTGTTGAAGGTATCCCTGGTAACCGAAGCTCTAAAGAAATACAAAATATATATTCTCAGATACACATCTTACACATTACGAAGGATTTTACTCATGCGAAATATATGTGCTTTCAGTTTGTTTTATTTTTATCTATTTATTTTTTACAAAAGTATATAATTTTTTTTTTTTTTACATAATGGCATTTTTCACTTTAGGTCTCTGAATGAAACACAGAACAAAATGAGTATATAGCAGAAAATAATAATAATAATAATAATAATAATAATAACACCACCAGACCCGGTTACGGAGATAGGACCTGTTACAATTCTATGGGACTACACAATACACACTGACAGAATAATCAAAGCCAACCGCCCAGATATTATTATCAAAGACCACAAACAAAAACGGTGCCTCCTTATTGATATGGCAGTCTCTGCATTATCATCATCAAAATAATAATAATATGGATATAAATACGAATAAGGAAATGTCAAATGTCTCCTTTATTGCAAAATTAGAATAGTAAATTCATTGACTTAGGTGCTAATACCCTTGAGAAAGTTATGAATCCTCTTCTTCTCCCCTCAGCTATGGGTAAATAGCAGAACGGACCGGGTTCTATAGCCTTGGATGGCAACTGGTCTATCGCAAAAAGAAATGCTAACCTACTGCAGGAAAATATCTTCCTCATCAGTTATGTATCGAAAGATATATGATCGCCTAAGCGTGTATCACGCATGGCATATAACTGAACTGAAATTCACTGAAGAAAAGCTGTCACTTGCTATCCTATATATTAATGGTAGGGCAACTCACTGGGTACAGATAATAAAATTATAATAAAACAAGCAAAGTGAGGTTGTTGAAATCGTAATGATATTTTTATTTTTTTATCATTTGATAGTTATTAAGATTAGCAAAAGTGAATATCTTAAGAGATCAAGCTGGTCTGGAATGATAGAAAAAACATGCTCAATACCGATTATCTTCGTTCGGAAGAAAATTCATTGCACTGTTTGATATTGGTGCAATTGGATTAAAGGGACGAGGAAAGCCGGAGAGAGAAAGATTCTGATAAAATGGAGATCAAAGGTTCTTTGAACTCAGGATCACACTTGATAGTTATTACTGTAGGAAAATAAAAACAAATCATAGGAGTTTGTGTGGAAAATCAAAAGCTGAGATGAAAATAGTAGTTACAAACACTTTGGCCTCTCTGAAGGATTTACAACGTTGACGCTGACTAAAATAACTCAGCTGACTGTAAGTTTGTACTGGGATCAACGCTTGAATAGTAGGGAATGTATATCTATCTATCTATCTATCTATCTATCTATCTATCTATCTATCTATCTATCTATCTATCTATATATATATATATATATATATATATATATATATATATATACATTAATGCAAAGTGATCAATATCCGTGACAGAGTTAACATATTCAGTTGCAAAAGCGTGAAAGCCAGTTACAAACTACTATCCATGCAACTGGATATATATATATATATATATATATATATATATATATATATATATATATATATATAATCACATCAGAGTTACTCACATAATACTCACTTATATTACACACATCATACTCACTCACTCCGTAATGAGCTAAATGATAACGCACGCACCCATACTCATATACACACTTACACACATCATACACATTTACTTCCTAAGAACAAAATAACATATATTTAAGAGAGACACATCCCCTTTCCAGAAACCAAAAAAACTGTCAAAATGACCAAGGGAATTCAGAGCAACATGAATCCATTTAGCTCTTATCTTAAATAACAACTTAAAAGAGACGTTTTGACCAACACAAGGTCTGACCAAAATCCATGTTAAAAAGAAAAAAAAAAGGAAACTACAGACAAAAGTTCATTTTTCCCCATCAAGACATTCATTTCTGTAGTTCACTGCTACTAATAAGCAGAATTTTTTTTTCTCCTGATGATGGCCATGCTGGCCGAAACTTGTCGAGGAGTCTAACTGAAATAATAAAACTTAAAGAATATTAATATACAACCCAGTTTGTCTGAAGATTTTTTTTTTTTAATATATGTTATTGTCCAAACACACACACACACATATATATATATATATATATATATATATGTGTGTGTGTGTGTGTGTGAAAAGTGTGTGTATTTTAAAAAAATTAATCAGTTTGCCTGACGATCACAAAAGCGTGAAACTCAGGGTCACAAACTCACATCAATCCAACCAATATATATATATATATATATATATATATATATATATATATATATAGTACAGAATGTTCAGGTTTGTAAAATTAACTAAGTTTATTCAGTAAGCGTTAGCGTTTATTGTCTTACAAGTGGAAAGAAAGAGTCAAGTTCGTATTCCGGTCTAACCTTTCATCCACACATTCTTAAGAATTAATAGATTTTTATATTTTAATCCAATATATTTTCAAACGTTATTTTGTTTTTATTTTTGATAGATACCCGTATTTGAGTATACGCACCAATTATTTAAAAAAAAAAAAAATACAATGAAATGAATAAATTTTTAGACCTAACTTCCCAATGACTTTCAGCACATCAATTTAACCCCATTGATTATTATGCATGGGGCGCAATAGAGCGAAATACTAACAAACCTTTTTGCAACGCCAAAGATGAACTAAAGGCAACGGATTATGGTAGCATTCACCAAATTAAACAAGGAGTCCGTCCAGAAGACATGCAGGAGATTCTGAAGTCGTCTGGAGGCTGTGTTGAATCTAATTGTTATTTCATTGCATGAATTTACTCTTTAGTATTTCAAGACATTTTTATGCAATTCTGGTAAATATATCTTTTCAAAGGAGGTATCAGTGTTATTTTCATTTTCCCGTAATTTCGCACACACACACACACACATATATATATATATATATATATATATATATATATATATATATATATTGAACAATAAAAATATCAAAAAATCAAAATCCTCAGACACACTGGGTTGTAGATTAATATTCTTTCGTTATTATTATTATTATTATTATTATTATTATTATTATTTCATTTAGATTCCTTGACTTGTTTCGGCCAACATGGCCATCATCTGGAGAAAAAAAAAATTCTGCTTGCTGGTAGCAGTGAACTACAGAAATGAATGTCTTGATGGAGAAAATGAAATTTTGTCTGTAGTTTTCATTTGTTTTTTTTTTATTTTTTTATCTTTTTAACATGATTTTTTAAAAATTTCTTGTGTTTGTCAAACAGTCTCTTTTAAGTTGTTATTTGATTATCTCAAATCTGTATGGATCCACGCTGCTCTGAATTCCCTAGTCAGTTTGACAGTTTTATTGGCTCCTGTATTATAAGCTGTATAAGTTATATATATATATATATATATATATATATATATATATATATATATATATATATATATATATATATATGGTGCAGTTCAATTTATATTACAATGAATCATACAAAAGTAAATGTTAATGATATAAAATATAAATGACGAAATCCTGTCGCTTACAAAGTTTTAAAGATACATTAACCTACTAATTGCTCGATGTATGTTATGTTCCGTGTTTTTTAAAATTATATGCTGTATAAGGTTTGCGTATTTAAGAAAGACCTTATACAGCTTATAATTTAAAAAAAAACAAGGATCATAACATTCATCGAGTGCTTATTAGGTTAACGCATCTTAAACATTTTATTAACGAAGGATTTCGCCATTTTATATCATTAACTTTACTAATTTACTTTTTTTTATGGATGATCCATTGTAATATATATATATATATATATATATATATATATATATATATATATATATATTATTTATTTAAAAATTATGACATAAATATTTTAAAAATCACTACAAAATAGCTATTTTGTTTCAACACCTCCGGTGTCTTATCAAGTGATGATGTTGAATCTATATATATATATATATATATATATATATATATATATATATATATATACAAGTACAGGATTGATATAAATGGAATAAAATGTCAATAACTAAAATCACTATTCTTAAAAGAGTGCTCAATACAGAGTAGAGTAAATAGTATTTATTAAAAAATTCATAGCATAAGCATGGTATAACATCACTGCAAAAATAGACATTTTTTTCAACACCTCCGGTGTCTTATCAAGATGATGTTGTTATATATATATATATATATATATATATATATATATATATATATATATATATATATATATACAAGTACAGGATTGATATAAATGGAATAAAATGTCAATAACTAAAATCACTATTCTTAAAAGAGTGCTCAATACAGAGTAGAGTAAATAGTATTTATTAAAAATTTATAGCATAAGCATGGTATAACATCACTACAAAAATAGACATTTTGTTTCAACACTTCTGGTTTCTTATCAAGTGAAGGTGTTGATTGCAGAAAAAATATACATGTCTATTGTGGGCATATTAGTTTGTGGTACATTCTAAAAATTATTGATATCAGCGCCTATTACAGGTATGTAGCTGGGATGTGTATATGCGTATGGGAATTGGGAAGAATTGAAAAATATGCAAAGTGCTTTTGTTTTGTAATAGTCTTTTCTTCATTTCTTCCTTTTTTTATTCTATTCTTTCTTTTTCTTCATGACTTCTTTTAGTTTTCCTTTTTTCTTCGTAAATCCACTTTCATATTTGTCCTTAGTTTTTCTATTATTTGTCTTTTTTTCACCCTTTTCTTCTTTTCTTCATACTTTTTTTTTCGTCTTATTTTTCTTTCAATTAGTCCGTTCCGTTCGAAATTTCTTTCGTTATTTTTTTCTATTTTCTTTGTTCTTTTTAATATCTTTTTTTTTTCATGTCATTTTTACTTCTTTTTCTTTTTTTTCTCAACCTCTCACCTTCTTCCTAAATTCCTCTTCATATTCAAAAGCAACAAAAAAAGATCCCAATAAGACCGAATTGACAATGAAACATGAAAGATGATTATCAACATAAAGACCTTGGAACACTCATTTTCTATTTGCACATTGAGGCATATTAGATGGCAATTAAAATGAAATATTTAATGATAATTAAAATAAAATAAAAGTAAAAATTAAAATAGGCAATTTGCTGAATACTCGTTTATCATCTCCCGTTTGAAAAACAAATAAAAATGAAGAAAGATTCGTGGCATTAACGCCATGAACATAAACAAAAACATTGTTATTGTTCATTGTTTTGAACAGAGAGCAAAACAAATAAAAATATTGAAAATAAAACAACAAACAACAAAACTGAGTAAACAGTTCAAAAAGACAAAAAAGAGTATTTGCCCATCAATTACATTTCTATACTTCTAAATATTTCACTTAATATCGGTTCCATTGGCGGAAATTAAACATCTGTCGTCTGCTACAGACGTTTCACCATTTTCTTGTTTTACGTAATTTTCCTTCCTTTTTTTTAAAAATATTGTTTCTCTCATATTCCTTTTATTAAATATTTATTTTACAATTCGAAGTTTCAAAACTTTGTACTGAAAACTAATCATCATTATTGCTTCATTTCTATCATGTGTTTTAATCATTTCCCCCCGCCCAAGCAAGGTAATAAAGCCACTAAGATGCAAGGGGTTAGTGAGAGAATATGAGAGAAAAACACTATTTAGGAAAAGGGACCAAGAAGAGAAATGTGCTATTAACTGCGGCAAAATATGTTTTATTAATTTTAATACCCCTAACATGAAACTCCTCTCTATTAATCATCTGGGAGAAACGTTTCCGCCTTCCATCTACATGGCTGATGCTAACCACCAGGAGAGTCATTCGGTGCGCCTTCCCGGGCTAAAATTCTCTTCTCACATAGAGTGGAAAGATTTGCTATGTCTTCTTGATTACTCTTCTTTTACTGTTCTCATTCTTTTTCTCATTTTGACAAGTAATCCCCAATGTCTTAGTGACTTTATTTCCTTGCTTGCAGTTAAATGATTAAAAATAATTAAGAAGATAACGATTGACTTTACACTTAAATTATTGAAGATCAAAGTTGACTCGGAAGTAAGAAGCCGGAAGACAGTTCCACGGGCGAGAATTGTGATAGAAGAAACGGTTAGCATAAATCTTACAGTTATATCTAGTCATTTCAACTATAATATGATGATCCCTTCCTTCCAATCTATTAATCTGCTTAAATTCATAAAGTCTAGATAGCATAGCGGAAACTTAGTCAGAACAATTACCATGAAAGCAATATTTATTTCGAAAATGCATAAATGTGGCACAAGGCCAAAAAGGCGGATAGGGGAAAGCTGGTTTTCAATCTATCTTATAATTTAACCTTGCTCGCCACAGTTACTGACCGAAACATACCACATTATTGCTTACACCAAATCAACACAATCTTTCTTCTCATTCATACTACAGCTGCATTAGTACCTCAGAATCTCTATGAAGTCCTATCTAGTTCCTATATGTACAATTTGTCTATGGGAGGATGAAGACGATGTAATGAATATGCATACACCTGGATACCCCTCACAATCATATGATTGGCTGGTGTGAGCCATAAATACAAACTGATGTGGAGCTAAATGGTCTACGCCTAATGTCTCCGCCTATTGACTACGCCTATTGCCTACCACTACGACGAGGACCAGTCCATTACGGTTACCTGCTAGATTGTCCTACTCGGTTACAGTAGTCCAAAACTGTTGCAGTTTTTTTGTGTATATATGTTTACTAGTGAGCTAGCCCAAATGACTTAACTCACTTTATAATCCAACAATAGAAAGTTAACCAATCAGAAGACGTGAAATATTCAGTCCGTCGTGTATAAAGGCGGCCATTTTGTTTACTCTATCCGAATGTCCAGTGCCAACTTGTCAGGCGAAAGAACAGAAGGAAGAACTACTGAACTGCGCTCTGGTACTTTACTGGGATATCCACTGCTAACCTGAACAACGCTTCTCTACTGTCTTCGAAATATTCACTGCTAACCTCTGGATTCTATACTCAAAGGCGACCGTCATCATGAACAACAAAAACGTCTTTGCTACTTCGAACAAATATATCCCTTTCCGAGACATATCAAAAGATAACACGTTTTAAAAATGAAACCCCAGTGAATATTTATAATGATTACAATTTTATTTACAATAAACTTATTTATAGAAAAGACACAAGGAAACTACTTTACGGCGGCGGGAGAGTAACTGAAGACGAGATGCTAGATCAGGGCCAATAACAATGCAGATTCTTCTTTGAATTCCATCAAGAATCTCTAAATATATAGCAGGAGCACCCGACAAGATTTGGTAGCAATAACATCCTACAAAATTAATTATTGAAATTACGTTGCAAATTCGTTATTCCAATTTGAAAGAAAACTGAAACGAACTTCAAAATACTATGTCAGCTTCAAAATACAATGTCAGCTTCAAAATACTATGTCAGCTAAAAAGAAAAAGAAAGCCGTGTGGCGTTTAGGATGCACAGTTTTGAAATCGAGCATATGGGACTAAAAAGGATAGTATATGCGAACCTTGTATTCTTAGTTGAATAAAGCTTTCTTAAAGCCTACACTTGCATAATTTTGTCATTACAAGTAGACTGGTTGTAATATTTATTCATACAAAAATACATATAATATAGCACAAAAGTGGGGGTGAGAAAGATGGTCCTTTTTGTCGACTAGAGGAAGGCCCAATCACTGACCCATGCATTCGATAGTCCTTCCACAGATAACAACTTTTACAAATATAACCCCAGTATTTATTTACAATTTTTAATAAGATATGATTTCAGTTATGTGCTATAAGTGATACACGCTTACATGGTTGATTTTTTTCCTGCAGTAGGTTGCCATATCTTTCTGCGGTAAACTAGTAATAATCCAAGGCTATAGAACCCGGTCTGTCTTGCTACTTACCCATAGCAGGGTGTTATAGAGTGAACGAAAAATTATTCTTCCTCCGTATGAGAACGAATCCCTCGTCGCCAATGTGTTTTAGAGTAGTTTTCCCAGTGGAGGCTTGTATTTCACCAAGTCGGCCCTAAAAAAGGTTCGACGTACAATAACGTTAGGAACTTGAAATAATAGTTAATGACGCAGCAATCTAGTTGTGATGGTTGATACTTTAATGTCCGACATCGACTGACTCACCAACTCACTCTGAGCTCACTGGCGACTGCAACTACTACTACTTATTATATGTGGGAGAGTCTATTAACAATAGAATAGGTATGTTCCGGTATAACACAGAGGGAGGGAGAAGAGGATGCATACCTTTCTCAAGTGTATTAGCACGGAAGTAAATGTAACTTATTCCTCAATCCTAGCCGCTAACCATTACGTCACCGTGCTTCCACGATTATGATATGATTTACAAAACTGAATAAAATTGTGTCAGTCACACGAAATCCTAAATTGTGACAGAAATATTAGCTAACTAGTTGAAAATTATGTGGGATTGAAATGAAAAAAATACAGTCACCCTATAAAATATTGTCTCTCTCATTCATTCAAACACATTCCAAAAGCACATAAAAAGTGGCCCGCGCCCACTAGAGAACTAATACCTTTCTCACCTAATAGGTGAAATAGAATTAAAATAAAGAAATAGGGAAAAAAAACTAAAAGGGACCTCATTTAAAGCTATTGAATCTCATGAGGAAGTGTATTTGGGGATATCCAGGTAGTGGGTCTACACGTTCAAATTTGTGTCCGGTTCCGTTCGAATAGACGGCACGACTGATCGCGTCGTCGAAGAACCAAGGAATGATTGTTTGTTAATTAATATCTCGTACCATAAGGTATTCGTCAGTCTTTTGCCAACACGAATGGTGTGGCGCTGTGAAACAATGATTTTGAGATGTCTCCATTCGAACGAGTCTGTTCACACAGAAATAATAGACCAGGACTTTTTCTTAATGATAACTCGCATGCACTTATGAATGAAGTTACAGTTCAAAGAGGCGTGGTTTACTTGGCAAATGATAGCGTGCTTCTATTGATGGGGACTTTTGATTTCGTATGAGTTAAATGACAGAGTAAATCGGCCAGGTAAATGATGAAACGACTCGTTTATTTAAACGTTATCGGACGGACAAAATCTAATGATAATAGACATGCTAGTATGAATTATAGCATCGGCTAAAATGGTTTGTTTTAGACGCATTGATGCTCTTTAACTGTACAGAACTATTGCTGTTAAGAACTGAAGAAAAGATGATGCGTTTTGTCGAAGCTCTACAATATTAACGGACTTTAATTTTCAATGAAAAACGTAAAGATTCCTTAAACTTCATATAATCTAATCTAATTTGCAATTATTATTTATTTTATTTCAGTATTATATATATTATGATTATTATATTACACTATATATATTATATATATATATATATATATATATATATATATATATATATATATGATTATTATATTATTTGAAATTATGTATATTGTTTGTTCTTATTTTTTTACACTTTTCCAAAGTGACCAATTTTTGTATTAATGTTTACTGTTTTTTGTAAAACTAATCTATAGTTCGTTTGTTTTATTTTTACTTTCTTTTTTTACTTACATAAAGTTATATTTATTAACTTAGCATTTTTTATCAAGTGATAGTTTAAGTGTTAGTACTTGTAATGACGAAAGTACGCAGTTGTAGGCTTTAAGAAAGCTTTATTCAATTGAGAATACAAGGTTTGCGTATAGTGTCATTTTTTAGTACCAGTAAACACAAATAGCTCTCTCAAAGAGGAGAGTAACAAAACAAGGGGAGACCACTCTTGATTATCCATAACAGTACTGTCAATAAAGCAGTATAAATTATTTATTGTATGTTAAATCGGGACTTTACAATGTCCGAGTATTTTAGGCTTAAATCCCGATTTGTTTTTGTTTTTTATTTTTCTAAAATTAATAATCATTTCAGTATCTGTGATTGTTTATTTATGTAATATTTGTAATGTTTTTGCTTCCTTAATATTTTGTATATTAAAAAAAGCGTTTACTTCTTGGAACTTCTAAAACACTTCATGTATATACTGTTTATATTACATGACATTACATATGTCCCAAAGGTTATCATAGCCGGTGGTTGATAGTGGGGACAAGCCCTCACTGTCTATAAAATGTTTCCGTGGCATTCGTCACAAATAGTCTCTTACAACGATGTCCATCTCCAAGCTGAAGGATAGTCGAAGGCGAAAAAATGGCCCCTCAGCTGTTTCGGGTAGATGAAACTCGAAAGTCCAGGAAGGCCGTCCGTATGGAATTGGGAAGGAAAACCTTGATTCCAAATCTTCACCGCCTTGTATTCATATCCAAACGTGGAAACTACTATGGAAGGAAAAACGGATAGAAAATAACACTAAGGTAGTTGACTTTCGACATTGACAACCTTTTGGCAACTCCTGCTGTCAAACCACCCCTAAATGTAATCCCTTGCATTCCACTGGATCTTGTGTTACGGGTGGTGGGTATGTAATCTGGGCCGAGAACGGCCTTCACATATCATCTCCTAGGCCTGGGCTCTGAAAGGGTCACTTTAGTTTCACAACCAAAGGAGTGAACTTTCACCAAGCAAGATATAGACAGATGCCTACTATTGGTATGGGACATGCATAGATTCAGCGATGATAAAAGAACTGACAGCTTCACGTTGACTCTAGATAAGTGAAATAAAAGATTTAAAAAAAATAAATATTCTAATCTGAATTTAAAAGGTCATTTAGATATTATTTTAAAATGTTTCGAAAGACCCAGTTTCAATCCCAAAATAGAAAGGATGTCCCCTAGACGAGGCACTGTACCCTGAAAGACTATTGAGCCTCTAACTCGCACCATACCTCAAGTTGAACTCTTACATACGATCCATTGCTAAGGATCCAGGTATTATGATCTGTTCCCTGTACCGTTCCAGTAACTATTCTCCCTCCTTTACAAGAGCAAGATCAGTTGCCATATTTGAACGGGACCTGCCCAGACCCAACTCTGCAGCATTGATAGAGTCCAAAAGAGTCTGAGAGCCCTTGTGGGTGACAAATTATTCTCCACCCTCTAATGTCTCTCTCACGGGATGTGGCAAGCCTTCTCATTACTCTATAGGTACTGACGCGGAAAATGCTCAGACGAACATTTCCTGGTCCTGCCAATTCAAACCTTCTCAGACAGGCCTGCTGCTAACATAATCGCAAACCACACATATTCCCTCCGTATTCCAGTGACGAGAAGCAAGTTCCACTGGAACAGCTTCTTCCTACGAACTAGTGCCTTATGGAGCAGACTCCCAAGAGGATCTTTCCCCAATCTCTACAATCTAAACCTGTTGAAGGATAAGCCTCGTCTTTCCTTCTTATCTACCCAAACCTAGCCCTTTAACTAGAGTGGTCACTGGGTCTTGTATAGGGTGAACCTTACTGTAAAGAAGTTCAAGGTATCTTCAGTAAAAACAATTTGTATAGGCAAAAATATAAAAGTATAAGCCAATATAATGAATGTGTACACCTGCACTAAAAATATATATTTCTTATTGATAGAAGTATTTCATTTAGGGTGTTGATATTAATGAGTAGATATACCTGTTTTTTTTAGGCTTATGTATACATGCCGTACGATCACCAAAGTTAAGAAAGTAAGTTAGTATCGACTGGTCAGTTTCAGTTAATTCTAGAGGATATTGAGTGCAAATAATTGTGGATCCTAATGCTGTTTTGCGGCTATTTCATTTGTAACATATTTTACTCATTAGTCATTATTTTATTATGTGTTGCCGATTGTTATTAATACGTTTACTCGTGTTTATGCGTAAATAATCAGAACAACACAGCAAATAATAAAATAATTAATAATAAATAATGAGTGAAAAATGTTTAACGACAATATAAAATAGCCACAAAACAGCATTCTGATACACAATTATTGCTACTGAATAACTCCTAGAATAATTTGAAACATAACCATTACAGTCCACCCAATAAACATTAGAATTGTACAACAGACCTACCCTTAATTCACCACGGGCCAGCATATATGAATAGCCGAACCATTACACAACACACATGGCCTAACGATAGACTTTAAGCATGAAACACACTGCCGGGTGTTGATTTCAATGGCCACTTTATACTTACATATGCTGTAACCCCGATATTAACCAATTTTAACCATAGCATAACTATTTTATCATTCATTCATATATATATATATATATATATATATATATATATATATATATATATATATATATATATATACAGCGTATCACAAAAGTGAGTACACCCCTCACATTTCTTCAAATGTTTAAGTATATAACTTCAACACTGACAAAATGACACTTTGACACAATGAAAAGTAGCCTGTCTGCAGCATATATAACAGAGTTAATTTATTTTTCCCTCAAAATATAGCCATTAAAAGCTAAATCCCTAGCAACAAAAGTGAGTACACCCCTTAGGAAAAGTTGTCAATATTAACATACGACATGTCAACTGTCAATATTTTGTGTGGCCACCATCATTATCCAAAACTGCGTTTACTCTCCTGGGCATGGAGTTTACCAGAGCTTCACAGGTAGTCACTGGAATGCTCTTCCACTCCTCAATTACGACGTCGTAGAGCTGGCGGATATTTGAGACTCTGCGCAACTTTACGTTCTGCTTGAGGATCGCCCAAAGATGTTCTATTGGGTTCAAGTCTGGAGACATGCTTGGCCAGTCCATCACCTTTACCCTCAGCCTCTTCAGTAAAGCAGTGGTTGTCTTGGATGTGTGTTTGGGGTCATTGTCATGCTGGAACACTGCTCTGCGACCCAGTTTCTGGAGGAAGGGGATCATGCTCTGCTGCAGTATTTCACAGTACATGTTGGAGTTCATGTTTCCCTCAATGAAATGTAATTCTCCAATACCTGGAGTACTCATGCAGCCCCAGACCATGACATTCCCACCACCATGCTTGACTGTAGGCATGACAAACTTATCTTTGTACTCCTCACCTGGTCGCCGCCACGCATGCTTAAGGCCATCAGAACCAAACAAATTAAATTTCGTCTCATCAGACCATAGGACATGGTTCCAGTAATCTATGGGCTTTGTTGGCATGTCTTCAGCAAATTATTTGAGGGCTTTATTGTGTATTGCCTTCAGAAGAGGCTTCCTCCTGGGGTGACAGCCATGCACACCAATTTGGTGTAGTGTGCGGCGTATGGTCTGAACACTAACAGGCTGAATCCCAATCTCTTTAATCTCTGCAGCAATGCTAATAGCACTCCTACGCCGATCTTTCAAAGAAAGCATTTGGATGTGACGCTCAGCACTTGCGCGCAGCTTCTTTGGCCGACCTACCCAAGTTCTGAGTGGACCCTGTTCTTTTAAAATGCTGGATGATCTTAGCCACTGTGCTGCAGCTCAGTTTCAGCATTAGCAGTACTCAAATTAGACATTTAGGGGTGTAGTTTCTTAGGGGTGTACTCACTTTTTAGGGGTGTAGTTTCTTAGGGGTGTACTCACTTTTGCTGCCAGGGATTTAGCTTTTAATGGCTATACTTTGAGTTATTTTGAGGTAACTCTGTTACATATGCTGCAGACAGGTTACTTTTCATTGTGTCAAAGTGTCATTTTGTCAGTGTTGTCCCATGAAGAGATATACTTAAATATTTGAAGAAATGTGAGGGGTGTACTCACTTTTGTGATACACTGTATATATATATATATATATATATATATATATATATATATATATATATATGTTATGGTCCGGTTCCTTGTACCATGGTGATAGTCCAAGGTAGAACCAATAAAGAAGAACTCGAACACAGGTATTGAATAACACAGATATATTACAAACAGGAGTATATACAGAGAAGTAGAAGTGTTAGTATGAACAATCAGGTTTAGTAGAGAGAACAATGTAGTCTCGACCAGTATCACTATTCCAATGTCTTGTAGTAATTGTCTGAACGACGACTGTTTCGGACTGCCTCTGACTCGACTCTTGACTCGAACTACTGACTTGAACTACTCCTGAGGCGCAGTATTTATTAAGTATGGAATAGTCCGTTATTATTATTATGGGTAAGATTCCATAACAATATATATATATATATATATATATATATATATATATATATATATATATATATAAAACATTTTTTATGTTTATACGTTCTTTTTAGATACAAATATTGAAGTAAATGCTCTGTTTATTATAAACAGTTTTAACATTTACCGGCCTGAATGTCCGAGAAATTTTCATCGAAAATATGTGTCCTCCGACAGGAACCGAATCTGTATCCTCTAAGGAAGCATCATATAGCCTGACGTGCCTTACCGATTGGGCCATAGAGGAGCGTTCGGTTAGCAAGGTCGATTTTACTGTTTTTAAACACAATTCTCTATGATTTTCTCTTATTCATTCATTTCTGCTTAATGCGAATCCAAATGTAAACAAAAACAGTAAAATGAAAAATTTGAAAAAAGGTGAATGAGCGGCGCGTTATCAAGTCTAGTTCGCTACAGCTTTGTCACTGAGGCCCTTTAGTACAGTTGGTATGACGTCTGCCTGTCAATGTCACTCTTCGGGTTTCAATTCTCGGTAGTGGATGCGCATTGCTGACGAGTCCCAAATATAGGACGAAACTGCCGTCCCGTGCTTTCTGCATTCTGTAGAGGTTTCTTCTAAACCCGATGATTTACTTAATATATATTAAGTCAAATATTTTTAAAACAACAAACATTGTTCGTCGAATAATTTTAATGATCGACTTTTCAAAATGACGACTGAACCATCCTAGACAAGACAGGTAATTGTCTACCGTGATGATGACTTAAGAAATCGAAAACTCAGACTATATTCCTTGTACTTCGGATAATTTCTGACCGAATTTCCTTCTTGTTTGAGAAGGAAATTTTAAAACGTGTACTAATGTGCCAGAAGGATGTGTCGTATTCGATGTATGAGAGTCAAGCATATATGATTTGATTAGAGTGGTGATGGTTTTGTTCAGAACCAACCACAATTTTTGAAGAGCCAAATGCACAGACATGGTGTACCACGTGTCACAAAGTTGCGAAACAACTTTTGGATTCAAAGTTGTCCTTCGCCTAAACCAGTTGTTATTCTTCATATAAAGAAGAATAAAATATAATACAAAATGTAACCCGGATATAAGAGAGTTGTCGGGACCGGAGAAGAAGTCTCTTATATCCGGGTTTCTCTTATATCCGGGTTTGGTCTATTTTATATACATTAACACAGGCTCTAATTTGAGACCAGAGAAAATCTCTCTAATATCCGGGTTTCTCTTATATCCGGGTTTCTTTTATATCCGGGTTACACTGTATATATAACAAATCCATATTATAACCAAAAACGTTTGCGGTTTCTCGCTTTTTATAAATATCATTTTTTCTCGTTGAAACAATTATAAGCTTTTTCCTTTATATATATATATATATATATATATATATATATATATATATATATATATATATATATTGACTTTTCCTGACGATCCGTTTAGGTAAAACCTTTGGTAGGTTTGTCTGGATCACTAGGTTTATCTAGGTCTGCCCTACGGTTGTATTGAGCGCTTTTGTTAGTTAGTTGTTTACTCGCATCGGGGTTTTTTCTTTGGGCTTCAGACCTGCATCTGTGCGATTTTTTTGTCGGCAGAAGTTCATGTTTGTAGCTCTTTCTTTTTTAAAAAACCTTTTTTTCCCTCGAGATTGATTTGATTAGCAAATCAAATATTCGATGGTTTTTCGAAACGAGTCTCTCTCTCTCTCTATATATATATATATATATATATATATATATATGTCTGTGTGTGTGTGTTTAGGAGGAATAGTGGAGTAGTGTGTAGCGGCTTGGGACTGACGGCTTACATTCACTTACGAGCTTTGGGAAAGACATGAATCCTCTTCTTCTCGCTCCAGCTAACGGTAAATTGCAGGACACACTGGACTCTATAGCCTTGGATGGCAACTGGTCTAGGAGAAAGACAACTCTGAATTCAAAACCGGCAGAGGGTCGTTTGGGGAGCTTGTGGAACGTAGTACACCAGGTCTCTGTATTCGGCCCTCCAAAAAGTGTGGTTGGTTCTGCACAAAGCCTTCACCACTATAATCAAATCATATGTGCTGGTGTCTGGCTGCTGACTCTCATACGTCGAATAAGATGGGAGAGTCCACCACCATATATTATATTATATTATCGTTAGCGATCATGGTAATCGATCCGTTGGTATATAATCCGGGTGTATCCTAGTAATATTCTTTATTAAATCTGACCCACAGAGAGCGCGATATTTTCTTTATTTTAACAGAGCATATGCATTTATCGTTCTGACCATGAATAAACTTCAACCCCAGATCACTTCACCTGGGATAAGATATCTTACGCCCCACCAATCGTTAACACAAACGCATTCTCATTAACAAAGCGTCTACCTGTTGTAAAATAGTTTTCACAGTGGAGGCTTGTATTTCACTAAGTCGGTCCTAAATTAGGTTCGACGTACAAAACGTTAGGAACTTGAAAAAATAGTTAATGACGCAGCGATCTAGTTGTGGTCGTTGATACTTCAATGCCCGACATCGACTGACTCACTCAACTCCGCTGAACTCAACTGGCGACCGCTACTACTACTTATTATTATTATGTGTGGGAGAGTCTATTACAATAGAATAGGCAATGTTCTAGTATAGCACTACCAGAGGAGGACTGACATTGAAAATAAATTTAAAACAATGCTCCGAGGCTGACACTTAGAGACAGATGATAGCCGGTCACAGAACGGCCTGAAATAGACTATCTCTATGTTGAGATAATTTTTGTTTTTTGCTGTAAAACATACATACATACATACATACATACATACACACACACATACGCTCTCTCTCTCTCTCTCTCTCCATCCGTTCTGACATCCGTATATATATATATATATATATATATATATATAGAGAGAGAGAGAGAGAGAGAGAGAGAAAGAGAAAGAGAGGGAATAGATAGATAGATAGATAGATATAAAGAAAGAGATAGATAGAAGCGCTGATTAATTTCAATAAAACTGTTGTTGTCAGTATTCATTACGACGTATTTATTTTCTAAAATATTTACATTGACTCAAGGAAACCAATTTCGTTACCAATGTTTCGTACATTTTCCTCCAGTTACAATACAACATCTTGTTTATATTCCTTTTGCGACGGCATCATGAAACCGAAACGTAGATATCGACGATGGACAAATTAGACAAAACAAAAAGTTGTGGGCGTGTATGTAAGAAATTGAAAATGCAGTATGCCATTGTCAAAGAATTTCTGCATGACAAATAAGCATTTTGTCGATTTAGTACAAAGATAACGTCCAAAACTTTAACATGAGTAAAATAGTTATAATAATGATATTAATAGAAGTAAAAAAAACAAAACAAAAACATATTGTCATATTGCAACTATCGATTTCATCTTATCTTTCTGCCATATTTTCGTGTCAAGAGAAACGAACAGACATTTGTAGATAAACCCCATCACGATCAGTTACCCTAGAGATGTTTATTCCAGCTTCTCATATTAATCATTTATGAGCTCATATCCGAAAATATTTATTTTCGGCGAACATCATCAACTTAATATGATTCTGCTTTCCCCTTACCATAGTGTTCGTTAGTTTCCACCTACGTATGTTATGCCCTGTCTCTAACTCATAAATAATGGACTATTCCGTTTTGAGCGGGTGGAAGGACCGAAAAGACATCAGAGGTGCTACTTGGTTTCATTGAGAAAATGAAAGAAAGAACGTAAGATAGAAGTACTTGGCATCTCCTGCTAATACCTTGTAAATAATGGACTATTCCGTTTTGAGCGGGTGGAAGGACGGAGAAGACGTCAGAGACGCTACTTGTTTTCAATGAGAAAATGAATGAAAAGAAAGAAAGAAAGAAAGAATCAAATACATTGTAATTATAAACAAGACGAAAATATCCTAAAAAGAAAATTAATAAATACTAAAATATCCATCACAGATGCCAGTAAAAAATAAAATTACATACTATATTAAATCTAAATCTAGTATATCCAATTTAACTATTCGCAATTACTCTTTCCCACCAATTAACCTGTTGCAGAAAGTCAACATTACATGTAAGCTTAAATATCCTCTGGGAGATTGTATCTCTAACGGAAAAAAAGAAAGAAAGACTATACGCTGATTTAATATAGAGAGAAAAAGAAAGAAAGAACGACCAGATGTTGATTTAATATAGAGAGCAAAAAAGAAAGAAAGAATAACCATATGTTGATGTAATATAGAGAGAGAAAAAAAAGAAAGACCATACTCCGATTTAATATAGAGAGAAAAAAAAAGAAAGACCATACGCTGACTTAATATATAGAGAAAAAAGATAAATAGATAGATAGATAGATAGATAGATAGATAGATAGATAGATAGATAGATAGATAGATTTGTTTAAGTGAAAGTCAGTTTCAAATGTTTTCGTTTGTACACACCTTATTTATGGTTGTTATTGGAATATTTTGTTAAAGTTGTTAAGCCCAAATATTTTTAACGATACGATAGGGGAATTTATACGGATCTTGTAGAATTCTACATGAGTTTCTTCAATCATTAACTTAAGGATTTATCAGAAAATCCCAATAAAAATCATGAAATTTTCACGGGTATTTCTAGTATATTTTAGAGTTCCATATTGAATTTATATTTAGGTGATGATAAGAGAAATGAAGTAATAATCTGGTTGGTTCATGTAGTTATAATGATCAAGTACGTAGAGGCTCATTTTTGCCTTCCATCAACATGGCTGATGTTAACTTCCAGCTGAGCAATAGATTGCTCTTTCTTTAAATAACGATTATTAATATTTATTGAGGAGGCAAGGTGGATTAATGGATAGCCGCTCGGATTGAGGTATCGGAGGGCTGGGTTCGGATTCCAGATGAATCCGCTACATTCGTTTACGTGCTAACACCCTGAAAAGTGAAATTCTGTTTTGTCTCCATGAGTTAACTGTAGCGGGCTAACACAATAAACAACTAACCTATGACTTTTTACTATACCTAGATCTTGGCCCATGTCCAAAGATTAAAATGTAGCCAGAAACATTGCATTAGGTCAATAATCATCTTATCTGATTAGAAAATTATCATTGCTAGGTATTAATCCTCTTTTTCTCCCACTACTCAAGCTATGGGTAAATAGCAGGAGAGACCAAGTTCTATAGCCTTATTATCAATTGGTCTACCGTAGAAAAATGGCATCCTACTGCGGGAAATAATCTGACTCGTCAGTCATGTATCGAAAGATACATGATAGCCTAAGCGTGTAACACGCATGGCACATAACTGTCTGATTCGTGTTTATGACTACTATTTATATAGATTTTTTTAAAGTTGTTAATGTCAGATATTTAACGATGCGATAGGGGAATTTATACGGGTATTTTATTGTCGTAGAACTCGCTATTATATTCTTCAATCATTAATTCAAGAATTAAGATTCATCTCAAAATTTAAGTGGGAAAACCGTGAAATTTTTACGGGTATTCCTAGTTAATATTATTATTATTATTATTATTATTGTTATTATTATTATTTTTATTAGTATTGTTTTTTTTATTGTTGTTTCTGATGATGATGTTATTCTTGTTGTCGCTTCACATTGTGCTACTGCTGTTTAAGGAAAAAAAAAAGATTATCTCAAAGAAAAGATAAATCCGTACACACAATTCGGAACGGTCATCTCAAAATGAGAATTAAAAACGGACTTATTAACAACAGAAAGCATCACTATTTTGATATTGCTGACGTGATCTTGGGCAACAACTATATCAATGATATTATAGAAAGTATACGACGGACGAACAAGCTTGTAGCCTCATATATAATTATTAACTGAGTTAGTATTATTTGATATATTCCACGTAAAATATTCAATATTTGTCATTAATGCCATCTATACAGTGATATTACAAAAAGTATACATTCGAAAAAGATTAACGAAATTAGACGATTTTATAGGAATAATTCATACATATATATATATATATATATATATATATATATATATATATATATATATATATATATATAAGTTTATACTCTTGTACAAATTAATTGAAACTGGAGTGGCAGGGTGTAATCGATTTCTCTTTTTTCCACAGTTTAGGTCACTGGCAGTGGTGTGAAGCAATATGAAGCTATTTTCGGGGCGTATGATTAAACTCGTTTGGCCTAGAAAAATATTGCGTCATCCGTGATTGCATCAGTTTTTTTTTTATCAAGCCTAGATGCTATTGTCTCGACAGTCGATTAGTTATCCTACGACCATTTTATGCGATTGACGCTACTCCAAGGAAGCGTACGAAAATTGTAAAGCTACACGAAACAAGCCTAACAGAGAGATCGTGGACTCTACGACGAAAGAGAAACTCGTGAGCGCCATTATAGACATGTAGTACCGTCAGCCCTAAATCAATGAGAACTGCTTCAAATTAGTGGATTCTATGCCAAATCTCATCAAAGAGTTTCTGGGGAAATAAAGGTGGTCACACGAAGTACTAACATGTGCAATAGGTCATGTTTCATTGAAAATATTTGAAAAAAGTAAATAATAACGGAATTATTCGTTTTGTTTGAATTAATTTGCACAAGGATATATATATATATATATATATATATATATATATATATATATATATATATATACCTACCTACACAGGGGAAAAGGAAAATAGGCAAAAAAACCTATGTGGGATAAATTACTGATCATCATACTGTAGGGTTGGGTTCAGTGATGGGGTGTATATATCATACTTATTATAAAACCCAAGTTGTGTGTGTGTGTGTGTGTGTGTGTGTGTATGTGTGTGTGTGTTCGTTTATATATTGGATCGGATTTCCTACATTTTTCAACCGATTTCAACAAAACTTCACAGGACTTCATAAAATTACCTTGCGGTGGATCTGACAGCGCCCAAAATTGGAAAAACACAATTGTTTTTGCACGGAATCAATTTGAAAACACGATTAAGAGGCATCGATCTCGCGAGAATGAAAGGGGACAACTCATATCGAGGTATACTTATAAAACCCAGGTTGTTTGTTTGTTTGTGTGTGTGTGTGTGTGTGTGTTCGTTTATATATGGGATCGGATTTCCTACATTTTTCAATCGATTTCAACAAAACTTCACTTTTTTTTTGGCAGGTAGTGTTTCTTATTGTCTTGTGTGTGTTATATAAAGCACGCCTATACATTTTTTCGTCTCTGTTCAAGTGTCTACTTGAACAGGAAGATCACGTGAGCGCGAGACTCGAGTTACGACTAGAGCTATATTTTCATATTATTTAACGCTGTTAAACATTTTTCACTCGGTCTAAGCAATGTAGGCTTCGAGCATTTTAATAACTGATTAGATAATTTTTCCTTTATCTGAATAAGAGCTTTAGGTTTTGGCAAGTTGTCCATTGTTTCCATCAAAGTTAAAGATCAAATGCCGATCAAATACGCAATCGGATAAGATAACGAAATAAAGGACCAATAGAAGAAAGACACTAACGCTTTTAATAAAAATTACCCAAAATTCATAATCCTGACCTCCAACTCTCTTTCTACTAAATTCGTTAACAAATTAGTCATTCCTAATGGAAGGATCGTTACTACCACCTCCAAGACAATCGGATATATAATTAAGGAGAAAAATTAACTGATCACCAATTCAAATGTTCGAATTTATCAAATAAATTGTTTACAATGCAAAAATGTTTATGTGGGAGAGACTTCGCGTGATGTAAAAGCCCGCATCTATGAACACAAGAGAGACTTGCGTTTGGACAAACGATTTAACCCTTTCGTTTTGTATGAAAACGATGCTGCACATAACTATGAAATCACCTATTCTATCCTAATTAAAACAGAACTTAATTCTTTAAAGTAGAAAATACATTGAATAATAACATTATTGCCAACTATAAATTGCCATCTCTCATTGAAATCATTCTTAAAGAATCTGACATATCTGTTTAACGAAAGGAAAACATGCTTAAAAAGGTTAACCATAAATTAGAAACATGCAACATTCCGTTGCCCGGTCTGACCGCACAAAGGCGACAGCATCAGAACTCCCTTTAGACAGACACACATACACACTCAATTTCTGACGAAGCTTCAATAAGAGTGAAGCATGTTAGACTGCTGTACTTTTCCTATTTGTTCTTTATTTTATCATATATATATATATATATATATATATATATATATATATATATATATATATATATTAATAGATTTTATTTTTTAAGCCGACATTAATTTTAGTAGATGCCTGTATTTCAGTAGCTGTTTAGTGTGTTTTAAACACTGTTTGTTTTTCTGCCAATCGACCTGCGGTGTCGAGAAAACCTATATAAAAAAAATATCTCCTCCACCAGAATTCGGACCTGCGTCGACCTTTGCTGGCAGAGCCCATTCTCTGGTCCGGCGTTTTTTGGCATTAAATGGAAGTTTTATTTGCCTTAAGGTTCCAGTAGTTATGTATTTGCCCGTACCTATGTTACAACTACATGGTTAGTGAATTGTAATGCAACCAATAAGATCAATAGGCTTTGTCGTTTGAGCGTGATCGTAGCGCGGACTCACGCGTAAACACACAAACAGAAACTTTTTATTTTATAATTTTTTTCTGTTGATGTATTTGATTAAATCAATTAGTTCTAAATCTAATGGGAAAAGTTACCTTTACTTACTGACAACTATTTTTTTTTAGTCTTTTACTTTGTATTCGATAATTGGCAGTAGACATCAAATCATTTGAATAGGTTAAAAAAGTAAATATTTTTTTTAAAAGGCAATTTTAGGACATATCGATCTTTTACACTTTTCGTTCGACCCAAGGACCTCATTTAAATCATATCTGCATTTACTGATAGCTTTTTAGTTTGATGTTACGACAAGTCTATGAATTATTGTTGAATTATTATTGAATTAATTGCTCAAAAATTGCTGGAAAAATAATTAAAAAAAAAGTATGAGTAAGATTTGAGCGAAAATATAGAACATGCTTTTTTAAGCTCAGAATAAGCACTTAAATTAAAAACCGTGTTATAAAAAAAGTGGTTTAAAATTAACTATATAAGAAATGCAAGTACGATACAGAAATCATAATGTGCGTAAAGATATCAAATTAAGCAAAGCATTCTTCTTGTATGTACCACGTTCGTTCAGGACATGGTCTGTCAGGGCTCGTCACAACATCCTATATATTGTGATCCTTCTCCTATTTCGCTTGCCCCCAATATGGCCCTGTGAGTGTTACGTTTTCCAAGCCCTCTTTCCGCATTATGTGTCCTAGGAATTTTAGCTGTATCTCACTGATTCCAAGTATTTCCAAGTTGTTTCTGTTGCCATTTTCTTTAAGACTTCCACGTTTTTTACTCGCTTCGTTCATGGAATTTTCTGCATTCGTCTTTAGAACTAACTTTCTGTTGCGTACAGTTTTCCCTTCATCTGTGGAGAATTTACCGAGCATTCATTGCCATATAAGCCTGTTCCTCAGCACTTTGCTTAGATTTTAGAAGACATCTTCCGCTCATCCAATGCATATTCGGATTTCTGTGTCATATTTCCCATCCTCTGTTAAAACATTTCCCAGATATTTTGTACTTGCTTGATGTTGATATCTCCAATTTGTAACTTGAATTTTGGACCTTTTCTCTTGCCAATGATCATATGCTCTGTCTTTTAAAACTGCAGTCATTGCGCAGGCTTCCTTGCAGCCTTTTACAGAGTTTTGCAATAATGACTCTTCTGTCAGTCATAATGGCGCTGCCAAACTATTCTTATAATTTTTCGAAAGAGCCGTCCTCATAGTGAGAGTCGTGCAAATAAAATCAGTTTTTTATTTGTCTCTAGGACTGACATTAACATTACTAAAACATCTCATTAATACAGTAGAACCCCTGACAATCAGACTAAGAAGATCTTCCGGATATAAGGAATTGGTCGTGATAGGAGGGGTTATATTTAGATTAAAATAAAATAAATAAAATCAAGTTTAATATTTATTTCCAATATTTATAGTAAATAAAATAAGCTAATGGTGAGTGAAATATAACGGAATTGATTTTAAGGAAAAAGAAATAAATTATGTAATGTTAATGAAAATTCATTAAATTAAGTATGTCCCGTATGTAAAACAAATAATATAACAAGGATTTTTTTAATCGTTGTTGCATGATGATTCTTTCTCTTCTAATGGCATTCTCAACTTTTTTTCCATTTCTAATTTGCTTTTGTTTTTGAAATTTTGTTTTTTAAACGGACACTTTTAAACTCTGCGTGTGTTATTGCAATCATCATTGCTGAATGTTGGCTTTCTTTCCATAAAACTGACAACGTTTTCAATATCTTTTTTTCAATTTCAGTCCAGTTTTCATAACAATCATGTTTTTATTTCCCTGTTCATTGTGACAGTGTGAAAGCTGAAGAATAGTTTCTTTGGAAGATCTTATATCATACAATGTTGATTTTCCTATGTTGAACTCAGCCATTTGTTTCAATGAACTTTCACCAGCGTCTAAACTGTTTAAAATTTCCACTTTTTGCGATAACAAAGTTGTTCTTTTCCTCTTATTCTCTTCATCTTTTGCACCAATACAAGTCATTAGGGCTTTCAATACGTCCTGCGATTTTCAACGTTTTTTAGTCCCCTTTCCTTATTATGTGACCTATAAATTTCAATTACCTCGTTATAGTTCTACGTATAAGTGCCTTTTTTGTCATGTGAGAAATTCTGCATCGAAAGAAACGGAAAATGGCACTGCCGTATTCGGTTGATAATTTCTCCAGTTATCCTGAATTAAGTGAGGATTCTCATACATAACCAGAGCCAGTTGGCTCGTATTGATCCCGACGATTATCGATCGATTGATTGATTTGACTTTTACGGCCAATCAGTCTTTCGCAGGTTATTTAAAGCCAGAATTTTCGTTTTCAGTTTGTAATCAATTTTGGAGATAATAATAATTTCCGGGTACAAATCAATCTAGTTAACCCATAGATAGGTGAAGACGATGTGGATTCAGACATTTCCCAAGGTTATGTGCGCCTAAGTTAATATAACAAACTCGACTGGAATTGGAACTCGACTCTGCCATTTTCCAATTCCGAGCCCTTGTCTATTACACCGCCCATGCATCCAAGCTCCTGGTATTCTCAAGAGGTCGCTCATCTAGTTACTGACCAGACTCAACGTTGCTTAACTTCGGTGATCGTACGATAAAAGGTGTTTCAACGTGATATCGCCGGAAGCATTCCGATGATTAGAAGACACAATATTATTGGGATATTTTCAATTATTTAATTGTATTAACCTAAGCCAGACACTAAAGTTTAAATTTTTGTATCACAGCACATCAACTTTAGGAATAGGAATAATACCAGGTCTCGCCAACTGCTGACTGCTTGTTTTTCAGTCGTTTTTATATCCATGTGACAGCTAACAAAGCCCTGGATCTAGACAAGTTTCAGAGAGGCTCGTAGCTAGACATTCCAAGATACTCTGCTGCTAACGGGAAAAACCCGGATGTAGTGCGTTTTGACAAACATGTCTGCTGCAACACCTAGCCTCTTTTGTGGATGTACTGACGCGTGCTCACCACAGAGGAACCAGCATTCACATGACACATTATAGGTAAGACGAGCAGAAGAAAACATTTATATTGTATGACTGCGTGGAGAAAGGACAAATAGGGCTAGTCAATAATGCAATTGTGGAGAGATATGACCTCCTACGTCTTTGAAGGGACACGGTGCAGAAAAGATGGAAAATGCAAATGTGGCGTGATTTTGGTTCTAAAACATAATGATACTAATCCGTGCAGCTAATATAGGATACAACCATCTTGACTGACAAGCACTTGGATAGCAAACGCCCTGAGTTCACACTTGGGAATTGAACTTGATAGTCGTTACGCTACCATCTTGATGGTTGAGTAGGTGAAAACCCTGGAGTACCAAAACTGGCGGGGCATGATAGGTATACCAAGTGACAACTCAAGTTGTCCTATTTGTTGTTCACAAGAATCTTTCTGTCTCACACGAAGCCCTGAGGATATCTGACATCATTAAGAGTGCACAGGTGGAAGCTCTCCTTGAAACATCTTATGTTCCGAGGGGAGGGTTGTGTCTCTGTACTGCGCGTAGGCGTTAAGATAGGGTGATCATCGCTGTGAGAGTGGAAGAGGTTGATGGCCCGACTACATGAATTTAAGCGAGCTACTAGATTAGTAACTTGGTCCAACCGTTTTACTGCTGATCAAACTCGATGCAAACGCCACTTCTACTCTACCAGTTTATTTTCGTAGCCCTTCACAAAACCCTTCGGATTTCTTGCTTCCCTAATGCTAGCACCGGCAAGTCAATCATAGCATTGCAAAGGACCTCAAGATAACTGTGTGCAACATAAGAATTGTTGTGAATACCGACATTCGGTAAAAGTCAGAGAAAAATCATTAATTAAACTAAAATAAAAATAAAATAAAAGTAAAAAAAATAATAAAAATAAAATTAGAATTAAAATTAAAATATAATACAAGAATAATCGTACAACTAATAAATTACAAATATTAATCAATTTAATGCCAAAAACTGGGATAAATTAACAATGAAAACAATGAAGTCTGTCTATATTTCTGAGATGAGGTATTAGGTACAGTATTTACATTAGTCGGACTATTGTCCTCATTTTTGTCGCCAGATAACTGATAACTGACATCCATCAAACATGGCACGTGGAATTAGAACAGTCGAAATAAAGGGTTCAGTTCGAAATTCCAACCACCTGAAGAAGGCCGGAGCGTACAACGGCCGAAACTTTGTGACAAATATGGCGACAAAGATGAGGACAATAGTCCGACTAATGTAAATACTGAAAACGATGAAATGTTAATAAAGATAATAAACATAAGAATATTAGACCAGGAAGATGTTCAGGTTCTACTGGACCATGTGAACTCAATAAGACCTTCGATACCGTTCACAATGGAGAAAGAGAGTAACAATACACTCCCATTCTAATATCAGAGCATGGGTTCAAGACATCCGTATACCGTAAACCGACTTTCACCGGACAGTACCTTAATTTCAACTCCCACCATCCATAGAGCGTAAAGAAAGGGAATGTCCGCTGCTTACAACACCGATCAAAAGTCATAAGTGGCGACCCAGAGAAATTAGATAAAGAATTGGTGAGTATAAGTAGTAACAACTACCCTGGGTAGCAGCTCCAAAAAATTGCTGTAGTACAAGAGAAGGACAAGTTCATGTCAGAAGAGACGAGAGAAAATCGTTTGTTCCGTACGAAGTGATTGCTAAACCAGATTAAAAAAATAATCAATTGGGGGAATGATTTCGAATTTTACCAAAAAGAGTAACCGAAAGGAAAGAGACGTGACTGGAGTTCCAAGTGTCATGCATACCAAGTTTCTAACAACTGTGACGGTTCTGCGAGTTGCTAGAAACTAATTTCCTCAATGTTTCTGTCCTTCAAGAGGTGATGGAGAGAGTTGTGAAGCTCTGGGTAGACAACAAACACACAGGAAATCCGTACATATTCCAACCAGACTCGGCGCCGTCTTGGACGCATGGCAATCTTCTCTCAAACATATAGACTCCTTGTTCATAAGAATCCACTGGGATACTGTGTATGGCGCGTAGGGAAGAGAGATGAGGAGAGAAAGAGGAAGAGAGTCGAGGAGAGATCTTGTTATTCTAAACACATGGCCTCCTAGCTCCTCAGACACGGAAGAGGAGAGGCAAGAGAGAGGAGAGAGAGATTGAAGAGAGACTGAGAGTGAGTGTGTGTGTGTGTGTGAGAGAGAGAGAGAGAGAGAGAGAGAGAGGACAACCAACGCCCCCATAACCCTATATAGCGATTAGTCCATCCTAACAAGATTATCTGATTCGTATATGTCAACGCTTTCAACCCTTAACTGAAGTTGCTATTTATTGTAATGGTGGATTAACTGAATAAGTGTGATAAAAGGATTTTTGATTTGCTCGAATTCTTTTTCAGATAAAGCTTTTCTCTGAAATTCTGGGGTGAGGACTTATCATTATTTATACTATTTGCATGGGGACACAACGTTTCGGTCGTTTCCCCTCCGGCTTTCATCAGGTGTATGTCGACCGGGTAAGGTAAAAAGAATTCCTAACCCGTTCCTTTATGCAATGTAGATTGTCCTCCGTGCATATTTCATCGAGTTTGTTCCAAGTAACCCAAAAATGATCGTCACGTTTACCTACTTTTGTTTCAAAATATTTAATCTTTTACATTGTTTTATAATTTTTAATTTCTTCATACCAACCTATTCTGAATTCTTCTCTTCACTCCTTTTCCCTTCTCCATATCTTCACTCTCTTCTTCCCCATCTCCTCTCTTACTATTCTCCTTCTCTCTTTCTCCCCTCTCCTCTCCCCCTACGTTCCATACGTAGCGTACCAGTGGATTCAGGTGCACTAGGAGTTTGTATGTTTGGGAGAACATCATGGAGATTGTCATGAACCCATGCTGGAGTTCCCTTAGCCATATCAGACGGAGCCGAGTTTCTCTGGAAGATGCACGATCTTCCGTTGCGTACACTGTCTATCCATGGGTTTCACAACACTCCACATCTCCTGAAGGACAGAAGCGTTATCGTTATGTGATATATATATATATATATATATATATATATATATATATATATATATATATATATTATCGAATTATCAAAATGTAAAGAAAAACGCTAAAAATAATGGAAGCATTACTAACAATGAAAAAGCCAAAATCAAGAATATCAATCTATGAACACGGCCACAATGTGCTGACCGTGTTTGAAAAAAATATAAGATTCGTATAACTCCAGATACATATAAGAAAACCAAAAGATTCAGTTAAAAGTAAAAAATAAAATTATCTTTGATAATGACTAAAAGTATAGTTCAAAGCGCTCGCACATACAAAACATAGGCACAATTCCTGCATAATTTAGTCCAGAAAATAAAAAAATAAAAATAAAAAACTTAATCACATTACCTTGTCAATCGTTTTTACTGAAACCTGTATAAATGAGGGATTTTTGCCCAAATACACTATATATATATATATATATATATATATATATATATATATATATATGTCTGTTACCCTCTCTTTAACTCTAACATTCGTCCCACACTCTCATACTTACACTCTCTCTAAATTCTATTTTTATTTCCGGAATTGTTTTTTTCTGTTTTCTTTTTGAATTTTTAGGTCTGATGAATGTGTGTATTTACGATTCCAATGTATTTACGATTCCAATGGAATAAATTATGACCATGGTATATTAGTGTTTAAGCCTTTTTATTATATCCTTACTCTGTCCTGGACATTGGGTTCTACCGGGATTCTATCCTCTTGGAATTTTTTCTTCAAAATATATACATGTATGTGTATTCACCGATGTATATATATTTATATATTTTGCATATGTATGTGTATATTTACCACTAATATTATCTATCTATCTATCTATCTATCTATCTATATATATATATATATATATATATATATATATATATATATATATATATATATATATATATATATATATATATATATATATATATATATAATATATATATATATATATATATATATATGAAAAAAGTGTATATATATATATATATATATATATATATATATATATATATATATATATATATATATAATTTTTATATATTACATGCGCGGTACTTATTAGAGATAGAGTTAACATATTTGGTTGGATTGATGTGAGTTTCACGAGAAATTTTCGATACATTCCGATCTTTGAATTTCAACATACAAATGCGTATGTATAGAGACAACAGCCACCCATATACATACATATGTCAAATCCCATACTGTCTACATATGTTTATATCTGTATGAGCCCCGGCGGACGAGCGAGTGTGTATGTGTGTCTTCGTACCTCAACGGGTGTACGGACATACATCTATGTTTGCGTTAGCATGAGTGACATCACGACGACGATTCCACCCCCCACTTCCATAATAATACCAATACACGCAATCTACATAAACCCAAAACTTTAAAAAAATTAATCAGTTTGTCTGACGATCGCAAAAGCGGGAAACACAGGGTCACAAACTCACATCAATCCAACCATATATATATATATATATATATATATAAATTTTAGAACTTTTCTGTCTGTATATAAATGTCTTGATTATTCTGGCTTACACAAAGAAGTTTTACTACGTATATACACGTCTATCACCTTTATTGGAATTCTCTAGAAAATATCTCGAAAAGATTGGGCTAGGAACCGCAGTGTCTCCTCATTAAGACATATCGCATATCGATTCGCGCCTTTTCAAACAGTCGACACCAAAATAATGAAAGAAATCCAGTTTGTAAAAATTCACACAACCAGTCATATACATAGTATAAATTTTTAGCTCTGTTATTTTACATCAAGCACGGTTTTATTATTGCCAGCACTCAATGTGTGTCATTACATAGATATGTGGCTGTATGTGTGTGTGTGTTTGTGTGTATGTATAGGAAGTAATTGAAAAGTTATTGAACCAACTAATGCAGAAATAAATATAAAAAAATAATGAAGATTTGGTTATTCCCCATGTTTTTTGGGGGATGTCGGGTTGGCTCTCATATATATGTATGTGCTTAAGTGTCGGCAATTAGATAAAAATTACACATCCGTACCTCTGTATAAAGAATACAGACACACGGGACATTCACAATTAATTTGCATCTAGCTTCTTACAGCGTTTTACCTTCTTCGGCAGAAATTCTATCATCACAATATGGGATCTTTAATTGCAAAGATGCTGGAACCACGTGGTTTTTCTTTCTTCAATATGAACGTACCGTCTATTGGTTATATGCAGCCTGTTGATAAGCATGTCTTCTCTGCTGTTAGTTCTCTGATTTTTTTATGCATCCCTTCTTTATTTGTGATACCAATTGTTTTTGCACATTTTTGGTGAAGCCATTCTTCTTTAGCCTGCCTGCATTTGCTGCCTATGTTATTGGATCGTTTTTTGTATTCCGTTCCATGTCTTGGCCTTGTTTTCTGTCTCATTTGCACCATGTCGAGTATGTCATCTGTGATCTATTGTTTTTTTTTTTATTCTTCGTCCCTTTTCCTTTGTCATGATGTCGTTTGCTGATGTCACTAAAGCTTCCTTTAGTGTTTCCCCACTTTCCATTTTGCCCCCCTCTATCTTTTCACACTGTTCATATATTTCTCCTTCAGGTTTGGGTCGTTCAGGAGTCTGTTGTATTCTAGTTTGGGTGCTGCGTTAGTCTTCTTCTGTTTCCGTAGTGTCAATCTTAGTTTACATAAAACAGGGAGGTGGTCGCTTCCGCATTCGACACTTAGGTTTTACAGTGAACATTTGCATTCCTGAGTCTTTTGTTGATGGTTATGTAGTCAATTTGGTTTTTAGTTTCTTATCCTGGCTTCTTCATGTCCATAGTCGTCATGGATGTTCTTGGAACCAGGTGTTGACTATTACCTGGTCATTGGTCTTGTACCACTGGACCCATTTTTCTCCGCGTTCTTTGCGGGTTCTAAGTTCTAATTTGCTACCTATCCCCACTGCCTTCTTTCTGTTGGGATTCCCAAAAGCTAAGCAGAGTATTAAGAGACTGGAATGTTTCGTTGGAAACAAAGAAAAGAGTACTGAACTGCTACGTGATATCTGTCATTCTGTATGGCATCGAATGCTGGACAATCACCTCATGAGAAACGAAGCAACGGAAGTGTGGTTTTACAGAAGGATGCTAAGGATACAATGGGCCGAAGACATGACCAACGACGAGATATTGGTGAAAATGGAAGGAAAGAGAAAACTTATACTTAACATCGGCAAGAGGCAGCTGAAATTTCTGGGACACGTAATGAGAAAGGAGGGTTTGGGAAATATGATACTCCCAGGACGGAAAGAGGGAAAGAGGGTCAGGGGAAAGCAACGTGTGACATAATGGGTTTGAGCAAGTGGATAGCGGAACAGGGTCTGGGAGAAATAACAAGACAAAACGTATTAAGAGCTACAAGAGACAGAAAGAGGTGGAGGGCCATGATCACCTACGTCCTGAAGGAAGACGGCACATAAAAGAAGATGGGAACACAAGCAAAATAAAAGAAAAAAAAAAAAATGAATGCGTGAGGTTGGTTATGTTATTCATAATGACTGTCGTCTTCGAGTATAGAATCCAGAGGTTAGCAGTGAATATTTCGAAGACAGTAGGGAAGCGTTGTTCAGGTTAGCAGTGGATATTTTGGTAAAAGTAGCAGAGCGTAGTTATTCCTTTTGTTCCTCTTCGCCTGACAAGCTGGATTGGACATTCGGATAGAGTAAACAAAATGGCCGCCTTTATACACGACGGATTGAATATTTTACGTCTTCTGATTGGTTAACCTTCTATTGGTGGACGATAAAGTGAGTTAAGTCATTTGAGCTAACTCGCTAGTTATATATATATATATATATATATATATATATATATATACACAAAAAACTAACAGGTTAGACTATTTTTTTAACATGTCACTTCAGTAAACAGACAGTAAACAAAATGGGTTACTGAATGCTAAAAGAATGAGAAAACAGAGAAACATTATTAAGGGGTGAGAAAAAAGATATATTTTTTTTTTATTAAAAATCAATATCGGCTAAGAAATATAGAGCCGGAATAGAGTTAAGTGTCAGAAAAGAAATTGTTTGCTTAGAGTCTACGGTTACATCTGGCTAATTCAAATATAAATTGATGAGACCTTGTTGTTAAGACAGTATAGCACTTAAATTCATAAAGTTTAAGTACCATAGCGAAGTGTTCAGACGGCCAAAACATTGTCAGCATCCCCTTTTCTTCATGCTCGTGTGTGGTCGCATCGGCACTGACATCTCTTTAGTCTGGTGAAGTCCTGAGAAAATCAAAACAAAATATATTTGGACACAAAAAAACTGAAATATTAAATGCGATGAATATATATAGAGATAGTGAAACATGCATATAAACACACAGATAGATAGATAGATAGATAGATAGATAGATAGATAGATAGATAGATAGATAGATAGATATTGGAACAGACGATGATAGATTGACAGACGGATGAACAGTGAAAGGAAACTATTGAGGTTTAGATAGATTTATAGATAGATAAATATGAACAAATATATATATATATATATATATATATATATATATATAATTATTTATTTAAAAATATGATCCCAAATCGCTACATAAGAGGTCTCATGTTTCAAAACAAGAGCCGAAAAAATTTTCAATATAATTTTAAATTAAATTGAGTTTAAATTAAAATGGGCTCCGTTCCATCTTCAAGCGAAATTTTTGTTGGAATAACGTATATCCGAAATTTACTTTTTTTTAAAAATTGAAATCAAAATTCCATGGTAACAGCTAGGGCGAATTGTTTAAATTGGGTAGAGAAGTGGGTAGGGTATTAATAATAAGTAGCGGTATAGAGATACTTTCAAGATGTCAAGTCAAAAGGTGGGGTGTCTAAAATGAAATACCAAGATGTATTAACCTTCGTCTAGTTTGCTTGTCTATGGAGATTTATTTATTTATTTTATTTTATTTTATTATGAAAGGAATTGTGCAAAGAAAAAAAGAAAAACTTTCAAAAACTTGTTTTTTGACGACTTCATAAAGGTTATCTTTTTATTAAGGTATTTAAACTACTTATTTGGGCTATGGATTATGAAGGGTGTTATGTTGTATGCATGTTTGTATTTAATTATTCCTACTATGAATCTGATGATAGGGCTATTTGTTAAACAAGTTATATAATTTTTTTTGCCACTAGTAGAACTCCTCACCACCATGAGCCGTCATCTCTATACAGCCCGATGTCCTTAATATCAATTTCGCGGTGTGCCGTTAAAGTTGTACAATATTAGGAGACCAATTTAGGTCAGAAGACTCTGCAGAGTCTAACGATCCCATAGTCATGTCAAACAGGTCGTTATTGTTTTTTATCCATTGGTCCCCATGTGAACGAGGACCGAATTTAAAAAACTGAGGATTAAAGATAACTTTCTCTTCTAATTTGAAAAGGGTTAACTTCCTCGACGTAACTCTAGACTTACCAGGCAACACATACCAACCTTATAGAAAACCAAATGCTAACCCTTTATACATACAATTCAAGTCAAACCATCCTCCATCAATAATTAAACATATACCCTCATCAATAGAAAATAGAATTAGCATTAACTCCGCAAACAAGGAAATATTCCAACAACACAATGGCTTCTATAACACTGCCCTAAAAATAGTGGTTATAAAAATGCTAACATTAACTATAGAGAAAATTACACTGGCCATAGGAAAAAAAACAGGAAAAGAAATATCATTTGGTACACCCTCCGTTCAACCAAAATATATTAGTATTAAACTAGGACAGAAATTCTTAGCTCTAATTGATAAACACTTCCCCCACCAATAGTAAGCTTAGTAATATATTCAATAAGAACACCCTAAAATTGAGTTACAGCTGCTCTGAAAATCTTGAACGTATAATAAAAAAAACATAATAAGATCTTGAACAAACCCCCATGCCAAAACAGTATTAATAAAAACTCTGCACTTAAATCAGACGATAAAAGGGAAATATTATGTAACTGTAGAAACCTAGAAGACTGCCCATTAGAAAATAAATGTTGCATTAATTCTGTGGTATACCAATGTACTATTTCATCCACAGAGAGCCCTAGCACTAATATGATATACATTGGGTCCACGAAGAATAATTTTAAAGATAGATGGAGGCAGCATAAGTGCTCCTTTAATAATATAAACAAAAGAAATCAGACTTCACTATCAAAATATTTTTGGCACCTGAAGGAAACAAATAGGACACCAAAAGCTAAATGGAAAATTATTGACAAGGCTAGAACATGTAAAAATTGCACATTATTAAACTTGCACTAAATAATAATAATCTATTAAGGGATAGACACGAGTTAACGGTTTTTTGTAGACATCATCAGATTTTTGGTTTGAATAAAAAAAAAGGTAAAAAAAAATATATAACTTGTTTAACAAATAGCCCATCATCAGATTCACAGTAGGAATAATTAACTAAAAACATGCATACAACATAACACCCTTCATAATCCATAGCCCAAATAAATTTTAAATACCTTACAAAAAGATAACCCTTTATGAAGTCGTCAAAAAACAAACGTTACGAAAGTTTTTTTTTTTTCTTTGCACAATTCCTTTCATAAAAAAATAAAATAAAATAAATAAATAAATCTCCATAGACAAGCAAACTAGACGAAGGTTAATACATCTTCCGTTTCATTTTAGACACCCCCACCTTTCCCCGACTTGACATCTTGAAAGTATCTCTATACCGCTACTTATTATTAACACCCACACTCATATACCCAATTTAAACAATTCGCCCTAGCTGTTACCATGGACATTTTGATTTCAATTTTTAAAACAAGTAAATTTCAGATATACGTTATTCCAACAAAAATTTCGCTTTGAAGATGGAACAGAGCCCATTTTAATTTAAAAAACAATTTAATTTAAATAGTTATATTGAAGTTTTCGGCTCTTGTTTTTTAAAACATGAGACCTCTTATGTCCACGATTTGGAATCATATTTTTAAATAAATAATTATATTTATGCTCTACTTTTGTATCGGAACTATTTTTTAAAAATAATAACTAAAATACTAAGGGATTTTGGATTATTTACCTAACCAGTTCCTTTCAATTTTCTATATATTTTCACATATTATATATATATATATATATATATATATATATATATATATATATATATATATATATATATATATGTATTAAATAAAATAGACCACTTTAAGGTTCCGTGTAAAAATTATTTCACCACAGCCCTTTTAAAGAATTGCGGATCATCAGACTTTACTTTCCAAAGGTTGAAACCAAAAATGAAAAGAAATTTACACATTTTTGACGGGCCGTAATAAGCATATGTAAATTAACGAAGTGAGGAAAGTGAGGGGGAGAGAAGGCATGAGTGAGTTAGATGTAATTTAATATTTCTATTCTTTCATACATAAATTACTTGAGGAGGTCCAGACATTGACATTTTTTCATAAACTATATATATATATATATATATATATATATATATATATATATATATATATATACATATGGTCTTAAGAAATCCATTGAAAAGCGTTATCTTATTTAACCTGATTGCATTAAGGCAGAATGTCTTATGTTTCTGAAAGGAGCTCTCTATACGATAAAACTAGCAAGGTCACGCGCAGCGTTACGCTTAAAAAGTCACTAAGCTAAGAATATGAAGTTAATTTAATTAAAAATAAATACTGCAAAGAAGATTTCTTTTTACTTTCGTATTTTATTTTTTAAAAATTCAATATGTCGTTTTTGTTTCGTTTATTTTCATGTCGCAAAATCTTCTTGAGAGAATCTCTATCTTTTTCTCCATTTATTAATCGCTCTAGGATATCTATTCCTCGCAATAAACGAAGGAAAGTAAAAGCTATTGACGTTGTTTTGCGGGGAATGAACGACTCAATCTGAAATATCTTGTCGAATATCATCCAATTAAATTTATGACTAAAAATAAACTACTGTTGTGAGTTTGTAGTAAAAGGCAAAAAAAAGTACCGAAAATTAGTCTCCATTTTTCTTGGCTTTATTCACTGTGTCGTGCATAAAAATCTTCTTCCGCAGTTGCTACAATTTTAGCAATCTAAATTGCATGCTCGGACCACATACCTAGTAATAATGGGTTTTCCCTCCAGCTGACATTATTGCATATTTCCCACCACTAGCCAAAACAAGCAACAATCCAAGCAGGATATTTAGTGCTGATTTTCAAGGATTATTATCCACTTTTTAAATTGGAGCAAGTTGGCGTATCTATCTATCTATCTATCTATCTATCTATCTATCTATCTTTATCTATTTCAAAAGTTCCTCTCTTTCTCCTCCATATATATATATATATATATATATATATATATATATATATATATATATAAATCTATATGATTGGTATATATGGAATGAATTCAATAACCAACAAATACTATTCTTAAAAGAGTGCTCAATATAAAGTAGAGCAGATATAATTATTTATATAAAAAAATTATAACATAAATATGTTATAAAATCACTCCAAAAATAGCCATTTTGTTTCAACACCCTCGGTGTCTTATCAAGTGATGATGTTGAATGTAAAATAAATGGTTTTAAAAGTTTCGAATTAATTAACAATCCTTCACAAGGGAAAAAAACGTTTTTACAAAAGCTAGATGGACCAATCAAAATACAAGTATAGGAAAATTCAAAAAGCTTGACAACGAAGTCATGTTATAATAGCTATTCAGATGTTTAAAATATATTTTCCTATGTAATCCGAAATATGTTTTTAGAAATATGTTATTGTTAATCGTAAGAAATCTTTGTATGAATGATTCATGTAATGTAAATTGAACTGCACCACATACTTGATATATATATATATATATATATATATATATTCATGAATCATTCATACAAAAAACAAATATAGAGGTTATTGATTTAAATGGCAAGAATATGAATGATATGTTCCCTGTTTATAAATTCCAGTTCCATAAAGTCTTTTATCAGACATTGTCAGGTATGGAAGTAGATTTTGTTCCAAAACAATAATACATTTCTCATAGCATTTTTTCTGATTACATCTCTATTTTCGTTGTCCTCTTATTACCGAGAAGTAAAAACAAGAACAAAATCTATTTCCATACCAGAGGATGTCTATAGGAACAGACGAAAGCTTGTAAAAAATTAAAAGACCTTATGCAACTGGAATTTATAAACAGGGATCATATCATTCATATACAGGTTTGGGGTTGGTGTATCTTATTTATATTGTTTGCGATGATGTATTCTCGCCATTTAAATCATTAACCTCTATATTTTTTTTGTATGAATGATTCATGAATTTGTAAATTATAATTGCACATTTTAACTGAAATATATATATATATATATATATATATATATATATATATATAATTCAATAAAAGTTTGATGGATTCATCTGAAATGGCTGAAATTCAGAGTTTCGCAAGTAAACGCTCGTCAGAACTATATATTCGATAAATTCAAGTAAAGTTTTATTACATATATCAGCGTTTTGATACGAAACTCTGGAGTTGGTAATGGGCATCTCTGTCGAATTAGATTTTATTGACTTATGGAATATTATAGTTATAATTATTTATCGAACACTTTTTGTGAGATAATATTCTCAAACTTTTGCATATCTTTAAAATTTACCCAAATCGCTATAGCTAGCTAGCTATATAGACGCCAAATTGCACTAATTATTAAAGTGGATAATAATCCGTGAAAATCAGCATTAAATACCGTGCTTGGACTGTTGATTGTTTGGGCTAGTGGTAGGAAATATGCTATATCGTCAGTTGGAAGGGACAACCCATTATTACTATCTATCTTTCCTTTTCATCCTTCTCTTTCTCTCTCCATCCAGCTATATATATATATATATTTAAAAGAAAAACAGACCACTTTACGGTACCATTATAATAATTTATTTCACCAGAGTCCTTTTAAAGGACGCCGGATCATCAGATAGCTCTTCCAAAAATGAAATGAAACAAAAAATGAAATTAAAATTGATGGGTAGTGTAAGTTTTTGTAATTTAACAGAGAGTGTAAGAGGGATAGTTAAAGAGACATGGTTGAGTATAGGGAGGGATTAATTTCATATTTCTCTCAAGTATACTTTATATTGGGGGAGGAGGAGTGACCAGACCTTGGGATTACCCATACGGATTACCAAGTTCTTCATAACATATATATAGGGAGAGAGAGAGAGAGAGAGAGAGAGAGAGAGAGAAGATAAAGAGAGAGATAGATATGAATCTATCTATCTATTTATATATATATATATATATATATATATATATATATATATATAATATAATTTTTCGAGTGACGCGTTTCGTTCTTTAAATCTTCTTCAAACTAACCTCATGTTTCCGTTGATGCAACTACACCACACGCTGAAGAATGGAAAGGGTTCTGTAGTTCATGATGTCGCACCGATGCAAGTGCTTCTATATTGCAAACAATTTATTTGATACCGGCTTTTGAAGTGATATTGGATTTATATTTATTCCTAATTATATCTGTGGCTGTCTTGGAAGGGTGGTAAAGTCTATTGTATTATCGATAACTAATTTATTTTCAAATTTTGTTGATAGAGAGTTAAAAAGTAAGATTATGGTTTTTCTGTTGTTGATGTTATTTAAAACAAACGATAATTCTGGAAAAAAAAATAAAATAAAACGTTCCCAAAGCAAACAACCTTTTCCCCATGCCAACTACCAAACGTAACGTCGACTAGATCTGATTTCTACATAAACAAACTAGAATTATGATAAACATACATAAAGTAATATTAATGGTTTTTTATGTAGGCTTTTAATCCGTCTTGGAGCTTAGAAAGGGCGCGTCATCTCTGCTCTGCTTGAATTCGGAACACAATAAATTCTACCAAAGTTTTTTAACAAGTCGAACGCATGTGAAATTAAACAAAATAAAAATGAAAATAGCAGAAGTTCTTTTTTTTTTCTTCATATCTTATTCTATCATGAAGCTTTAATAAAGTGAAACACATTACATAAATAAACGTTTCTTATTTTTTCTTTATCTTATCACACGTACACAAATGTGCGTATATATATATATATATATTTTTTTTTTTGTGTGTGTGTGTATTAGTATGTGTTTTTGAACATAGAAATATTTGGTCCTTGCGAAATGAGACAATCGTTATATTCATCTTCATATATTTATATTTGATTTTAAATTTTAAGTAAACACAATTTTTATTTTCCTTCGTCCCATCCCTCTCCCCCACCCCTTCCCCCCCTTTTTTTTCCCTTCCTATCCGAATTGTCTGTGGTGTGTATATGTCACCACGAAATGTATCTTTATGTATTAGACATCCGTCGACTTTTCTTTCTCTCCTCTTTTAAATCCACCCCACCCATATCTCCAAAAATTCTCTCTGTCACTCATCCTCATACTTACACTTTCTCGAAATTCTGTTTTGATTTCCGGAGTTGTTTTTTTTCTGTTTTCATTTTGAATTTGTAGGTCTGATGATTTGGATCGTATTTACGATTCCAATGGAATAAATTATGACCATGGAATATTAGTGTTTAAGCCTTTTTATTATATATATATATATATATATATATATATATATATATATATATATATATATATATATATATATATATATATATCTTATTATTAATAATATTATTATTAATAGAAATCTTACAAATATAAGAAATTATACTCGCTCGGAAAACCTTCGCTGTCTTGATTTGCAAATAAACGAGCCAATACCAAAGGCGGGGGAGGTATAAAAAAAAGAATGAACCAAGAATATGTACGTTAGCCGAAAATAATCGTCCAGCATGCAAGTCCAAGGCCCAAAGAAGAAATCCCTGACGATCCGCTTATCCGCTTAGGTGAAAGCTTGGTAGGTTTGTCTGGCTCTCTAAGTTCAACTATATATATATATATATATATATATATATATATATATATATATATATATATATATATATATATATATATAGTGATTATAAGAAGACGGGACTTTAATTATCCATTTTGTTTATAAGTTTTATTTCGTGAACGACGAAATGTTCAGCTCATAAGAACCAAAACTCCCCAAAATCTATATAAATATTATTAATGCTCTGTCGTCTACATTGAGCTCTCGCTGGATTTATATCCTCGCCAGAATTATCCCTTCAAGTCACAAGTTGGTAAAACGTATAGTTAAAATTTAAACACACACACACACGCATCCCCCATATATATATATATATATATATATATATATATATATATATATATATATATATATATATGAATAAAATGACAATAGGAAAACTAGTAATTGCTGAAGCGTTTCGTCCAATGTGGACTTTATCAAAGCAAAATACAAAATGAAAATGTGGACTTTATTTTGCTTTGATAAAGTCCTCATTGACGAAACGCGTCAGCAATTACTAGTTTTCCTATTGTCATTTTTATTTATAAATATTGTCTTCTCTACTGGTTAAATTGGATAAATTTTCATATATATATATATATATATATATATATATATACACCGGGTGTAAGATCAAAATTATCTAAATGATGAAGTATAACTGTCCATCCCACAAAACATTTAAATATCTAAAAAAAACAAACACTAAACTATTGATTTGCTTCTTTCCAGCTCTTTCAGATATGACATTTAGCCATCGTGATAGCATGCGTCGTAAAATCACGTACGTTATTCAGCTAGAAAGGGAACAAGTTAAAATCGTTTTGTGTCAGATCCACTGTCTTCCCAAATGAGCAATGGTGAGAGGAAAAATCATTCAGGCCTTCTGTAATGGTTGCAATATTCATACGCTGGCTTCCATCTTCAAGGTCCATCAAAAATCATCAAGAGAAAGGTTAATAAGATTAAAAAAGAAGGAACAGTCGAGAGGAAATCTGGATCGGGCGTCAGAACAGGAAGAGAAATCATCATTTCAACTTAGAGCTAAGGAGATCAATTAGGAAATATCCACCTCAACCCTCAAGATTTTGGCGCGCGAGAAAAGAGTTTCACCTATGACATACCAAAGAGTAGTGAAAAAAGAATTGAAAATGCAATCATAGGTGAAACGTGTGAGGCACCAGGAGAGAATATTAGAATGTTAAAGAGGGCGAAGATCACCTTGAATAAGTTGAAAAATAAAACTGGAATATATATATATTAAAGACATTTTTTTTATGTTTAACGTTCTTTTTTATAGATACAAGTATTTAAGTAAATGCTCTGTTTATAATAAACAGTATTAAATAACATTTACCGGCCTGAATGTCCGAGAAATTTTCATAGAAAATATTCGTCCTTTGACAGGATTCGAACCTGCATCCAATACGGAACTGTCATTTACACCGACGTGCCTTACCGTCTCGGCCACAAAGGAGCGTTCGGTAGGAAAGGTCGAATTTTACTGCTTATAAACTTCAATCTTCCATGAATCTCATTACATTCATAACTGCTCTGGCGTATCAAATGTAAACAAATGACGTCATATATTAAAGAAATGGACAAAAAAAAACAATTTATTTATTAAAGACATTTTTTTTAAAATGTCTTTAATAAATAAATTATTTATTAAAGACATTTTTTTAAATGTCTTTAATAAATAAATTGTCGGACTTTGTCCATTTCTTAATATATATATATATATATATATATATATATATATATATATATAAATTTTATCAAGACTTCATGAGCTTGCGATCCTTAGCTATGATTAATAAATGATGAACATGTCATTTTCGTTTATGATCAATTTCATCACAATTCTTCTGTTAAGTTTGGAGAGTAATTATACATTTTTATTGCTTAAAGTATTGTCCAATAGCCTTATAGAAATCTCGGGGAATTCCAGCAAGATATCCTTAACCATTTCTAAGATACAACGCTTGAAAGCTTAATCTAACACAAAAAAAAAATTGTGAGATTGTTTCATTGATTGATTTGTATTTTATGGATTATCAACACTTTGTGGGTTATTTAAAACAGAAAAATATTTTGGATTTTAAAAATAATTTTTTTAAAAAAATTTTGGCAGGTGAATATAGCATTTTTAGAAAGATTTCTCCGGATATGTTCCTCTATTTAACCCATCCTCCATGTTCTACTTAACACGAATTTTACTTCATAATCTTATCAACAATTCTTGATGTTTTTTTTTTTTTTTTTTTTTTTTTGCGTATTTCGCACTTGAGCTAGTCACGGGTGATTAAATTCAAATAAACGCTAAGATTTTCAGTGATGATTTTCAATGTAAGCAGATAAGTCACGCTTTACTTGGAAGCTTGGAACAGTACAGGGTGCGGCAAAAATACCTCCCAACTATAGCTCTCAGAAATACCTCAAAGATAATGGTATGACATTAGCTAGATCATGTTTACCCAACCTGGGCGATATCGCCCATTAGTGGGCGATTGCAACTGTTGGAGGTGCGATGAGCAACTCAGCAGAAAATGCTGAGCGATTGAAATTTTGGTTGGGTGATATAGGCCCTTTGTTTATAAAAAAGTTAAACATATGCTACACAAAACGAATATTCAAAGGATTTATAAAAAATTTACTTTATTTTCCTACGAACTTCAAGTTCCTGTGCAAGATGCAAAACTTAGTTGGTAGAAACAGCAACTTTCCAATATAGGCGCAAATTGAGAAACAAAGACAACCACTGTGCAAAATTTTAAAAGGATCAACACATTTATTTAAAATTACAAATTCGCAAAGTACAAAACATGTGTTGCACAAAAATGTCCTTTTGTGCGCCTCTTTGGGCAGTAGAACACATTCTTGGGGTAACAAAAAAGGGATTACGCACAGAAAAGGAAAAAAAAAATGTAATACGATTTGTTATATAAGAAACGATAGCCTTGATAGCTGATAGCCGTCTTTTTATTCAAAAAGTGACTATATGTAGGCTCCAGCCAAAATTTGACATTGCCCAGCAAACTTGTTTCCCATTGGTCAATATGTATATATATGCGCGCGTATGTGTGTGTGTACGTTTGTATATATATATATATATATATATATATATATATATATATATATATATATATATATATTTTTGAACAATAAAAAAATATTAAAAATTAAAATCTTCAGACACACTGGGTTGTGGATTAATATTCTTTCGTTTTTTTATTATTTCATTTAGATTCCTCGACTAGATTCGGCCAAAATGGCCATCATCAGGAGAAGAAATATTTCTGCTTGCTGGTAGCAGTAAACTACAGAAATGAATGTCTTGATGGAGAAAATGAACTTTTGTCGGTAGTTTTCATTTGTTTTTTTTTTTTTTTATCTTTTAACATGAATCTTTTAACATTCCTTGTGTTGGTCAAACAGTCTCTTTTAAGTTGTTATTTGAGATAAGACCTGGATGCATATATATATATATATATATATATATATATATATATATATATATATATATATATATCCCTCTCCAATTATCCGAAAAGAAATCAATCCGAAACACATCAAACGATTCAAACAATTTTGGCTGTTCACCGATTAAGTCTAAAAGGCCATAAAAATGCACAAAATTTAACACACAGACGTCTAGCCTTTCTGAAGAATAAACGTTTTCTTAAAAACAACCTAAACGATTATAAATGGATCTTTAATATTGTTTTACAAATAATATTATAAAATTTTTATAAACGAACCTGTATAAAAAAAAAATACATGAGACTAATTGTTATTATCTGAGTGACATTCCTAAATAAGATATACATATACTTTGGTATTTTCTATAGTTTTAGGAAATATTTCAATGTTAATACATTGAAATATTTCTTTAGACGAAATAATATTTTTTCGGATATAAATCAGATAAGGGAAGACTAAGATCAACAAATTCGCTGAATTTTTATTAGTTGCGTATATTCTTTTTACTTTTATAATAATTTTTTTTTTATTTTATAATTTTGTAAAACCGGTTTAATTATTTTTATAATTATAAAGTCAACCTTGACTTTACAAATAGATAATAAGTTTTCAATGGTCAAGTTTATTTTCGTTAGTTCTTTAGTACAGTAACAGTAGCTTTATTTGTTTCCACCTTTTGGTATTTTTACTACATCCTAAAGTCTGTTTATAAAACGCTAACAGGAGGCACGGTGGAGTAATGGTTAGCAGCTCGGATTGAGGAATCAGGGGACCGAGTTCGAATTGCAGTCGAATCGATTGCATTCACTTATGAAAATACTCTTCTTCTCCCCTATGCTATGGGACAGACCGGGTTCTACAGCCTTGGATGGCAACTGGCCTAGCACAGAAAGAAATGGCAACCTACCGCGGGAAAAATCTGTTCGTTAGTCATGTATCAAAAGATACATGATCGCCTAATGGTACATAACTGAGTGAACAAAATTCACCAGATAATTTTGAATTTACTATATACTGGGCGGTGTTAATTTGAATTTACTATATTCTGGGCGGTGGAAATTATTTCATGTGAAAGTGGTCGATGACGTAAAAAAAGTGTTTGCAACCCCGGTGCAAGATGAAGTCACCATTGCAACTAATGTCTTACCATTATATGGGAGGTATTATATTTCTATCTCCTTGTTCCACGCATTTGTGATTAGACGAAGCTAAGCGAAGAAAATATTATTATCGATCTGTTTTCTTAAATTCGACTAATAAATACATTTGTTGAACAATTTATTTTGCCTGTCTTGGAACTTAGACTAAAGTAGGAAATTTGTATCATATTAAAAAAAGACATTTCGATTATCTGTTTTCTCGACCACTGATCCGTATTAGCGATTGCTGATAAAAAGATTTTGGTTAATAAATCTACAGTCAACAGCAAGATGTCCTTGTCAAGATTTATTTCCTTAGGTTGATGTTATCAACTGGGATAGAATTATGATTTCATCTGCGACAAGAAGTTCAGTTTCACCGTCCGGTATTATGCCGCCATAAATCTAATGTAGAAAGGCGAATAAGATTATAGTGTTTCCGTAATATAACGTTTGAAATGAACCGATTTAGATGTTACTAATTTCACGTTTGATGGGAAAATATCATTTTATTATACAGAGAAGAATCTAAAGAACACAATAAATTACAGAGAACGAAAAAGCGGATCTTTGGAAAAGAAATATATATTATGCATATGTGCAGCCACATGTAAATATGTATGTGTTTCTGTAAATATGTTACGCGTTTTTGTTGCCGAGCCATTTTGAAAAAAAATTCTTTATAGTCTCCATTAGGCCACAGATAAATACACATATGCACAATACACAGAATCAAGATTTTATTCGATGACGCTAATTTGCTGGTCCGGGTAAAATAGACAAACTTGCTTTTAAGCTTATTTTATCTGTCTCTGTAAAATAGGACACCGAATCTATTTTGCTGGTAAATATTTTTTTTTTATTTTGAAACCAGGTGATGTTTAAAATAATAACACGCAGATTTAACACAGAAGTTTACTTATTTTCAACATCACTTTTTAAGACAAAATCTTTTCCACCAGAAGAACACATGTTAAAATCATGTTTTTCATCATAAACTATTAAAAGAAAGATGGAAGTCTCTGAATATTTTAAGCACCTCAGGCTTAACCGACTCTGCAAATTCAAAAAATTACCCTTGGGCATGGTTTTCTTGCCAATATGCTTCAGATGAACCCATTGAAAACAACAGTCACAGACCGAAGAATCCATGTTGTTCAAGTCCCGCCCACATAGTTCACCACAACCGCTGCGCTGACGTTCTCAACTTTCCATAAACATGGCGGTGAAAATAAATAAACTTCTGCTTTGAATTCGCGTGTTGCTATTTTTAACATTACCTCTCTTCATAATGATAAAAATATTTACCGGCAAAATAGCATGCGGGTTTATTTTACCAAGACCGGTAAAATCAACTTAAACGCACCTTTGACTATTTTACCGGGACTCATAAAAATAGTCTGTTCTGTATATTTTCAAAAAAAAAAAAAATCATTTGACCTCAAGCAATATTACCACGAAGAAATTTGGAGTGAAAGATAATGAGATAAATTTAAAAAGAACCGAAAACCTAATTCCTAAAAATGGAAAAAGGTGACAAATCTCTACTCTCGATGACGAGGCTATTCAGAGAAATAAAACAAAAATAAATAGTAAATACAACTTTAAATGTTAGGCGAAGATGTTAGAATACAGAGTTAAATTAAACTTTAGAAGCAACCGGAAGCAACCCTAAAACGGAAACAAAGGATATAGCACCTAGATCCGCTACAGTTGCTAGCCAATGCATTTTGAAGGAAGCTGTACATTTAAATATACATTTTCTTTGTCAACACACACAGTGCCTATCTGTGTTTTATACCGCAATTATGCTGAGCGGTTTCAGATTCTGGAAGAGAGGGCTTATTCTAATGTGCTCAAGGTAGTTTGTGGTATCGTGTTCTAGCACAGCTACCGATGTCCTCCAAACAGTTCCATTTATCAGATTTTACTGAGAAGGCTTTGGTCGAACTCTGGTATGGATATCAGGTACTTGCGTTGACCTCAGGCGTGACTTTCACGAACTTGGGTTTACCTCAGGTGTGGCTTTCACACATTTTTCACGCTTTATTTTCGCACCAAGAAGTCACTTTCTTGGCAAATCAACCAAGTGGAGATTCGAACTAGAGTATAATGCTCGAAAAATGACCACACACACACACAAACAAACATATATATAAAACTTTAGATATATATATATATATATAGATTAAAGACATTTTTATGTTTAACATTCTTTTTATAGATACAAGTATTTAAGTAAATGCTCTGTTTATAATAAACAGTATTAAATAACATTTACCGGCCTGAATGTCCGAGAAATTTTCATAGAGAATATTCGTCCTTTGACAGGATTCGAACCTGCATCCTATACGGAACTGTCATTTACGCTGACGTGCCTTAACCGACTCGGCCACAAATGAGCGTTCGGTAGGCGAGGTCGAATTTACTGCTTATAAACTTCAATCTTCCATGAATCTCGTACATTCATAACTGCTCATGGCGTATCAAATGTAAACACATGTCGTCAGACATTAAGACTAAACATAAAAAAAAATGTCTTTAATAAATTGTCGGACTTTGTCCAATTCTTAATCTCTCTCTCTCTCTCTCTCTCTTATATATATATATATATATATATATATATATATATATATATATATAATGAAATGGAATAAGACATTTATTTTAATATATTTTCTGTGTATAAAACGGGTGTAAAAGCAAAATTGTCCGTTTGTTAGATTAAGTTTTGAACCGTTGTATCATAGAAATGGTTAAAGATATCCGAGTTTTTTTTTATAACACTATTGGGCACTTTTGTGAGCAATAAGAATGTATAATTACTAAACTTAAAAGGACATATTCATTCGGAAGCTCTTGAAGGATTTAAATTAAGATCATTTGTATATATATATATATGTATATATATATATATATATATATATATATATATATATATATCCATAAAATATAATATATAATAAAAACAGCTAAACAGCTAAAAAATAACAATAGTATCGATATCTAACGAGCTGATAAAACCAATACTTTCGTTATTTCAATCAAACATGATGTTGTGGTAGGATCCACCTAATTTGCATAGTGGACTACCGACCATATAAATATGGTTGGTACCGGGAAGAGAAGGTGGGAATCAAGAATACTATGTATACAGCGAGAAAAAAATACACCTCCGGAGAGAAGGTGTTTTTCAAGTGCTACAAAAACAACGTTGAGTTCTGGTGAGCGAGGCATAGTGGACAAGAGAATCGGTGACCTGGTTTACATAATTAAAAGGCCGAAGAATACTCATAAAAAGCACCAGAATCAACTTAAAAAATGTTACGTTATAGAGCATGAAGAGAGTATACCGGATGAGGAGGAAGATCCCATTGAGGTAATGTATGATATGTTTCAAGTAGAACCTCCGCAGAATACTCCTGAACCGAGAAAATCCGGTAGGAAACGAAAGTTCACGGACCCATTGGACGTGAATCCAAAACGGAAAAAAATATTAAAATTAAGCGGATGGACATATGCATATGAAGTATGCAAATGGATCTACAAAGAAATAGCCATAATCATCAACACATATAGGAAGCCAGTTTGAAATCCAAAAGGGATTCCAATGCTTGGGAGGTGAGTGTTGTGGTAGGATTCACCTAATTTGCATAGTGGAGTACCGACCATATAAATATGGTTGGTACCGCGAAGAGAGGGAGGAATCAAGAGATTCAACCCGAGACTCTGCCCGACTGCGACTCAGTCAACACATTCTCCAGGAACGGTCTTACCAGGAATATACAAAAGACTATATGTAAATATTGTGTACACTTTCTTGTTCAATACATTTTGTTCTAAGTACATTTTGTGTTGCATTATTATTCCATGCATTAGTCAAGTTTCAACACATGAGTACCACGCCAAATTACAGACTATTTTGGACGATCACAATAAATTTAAAAAGTGATCAAATAACACTACCCCTCAACTTTAAATAATAAAAAAACAGACATCAATAAATTTATTACTGGTAACAACGCTGAAATAGGTTCCAATACACTTCAAAAGATTATAGGTGATTATCAACCTGGCTACCATTACGGAAATGTAAAAATTGATAAAAAAGATTATTCCCTCCGACCTATCATTACACAGACACCCACACCAGTATATACCCTTCCAAAAAACCCTTAAATCAGTTACTCCATACTTCACAAGTAAATATTGTATTACCTCCACAGATGAATTTTCAAAAAACATTGCCATACCGTAAAATCAAACAACCAAATAATAGAATCTTTGGGCGTACAAAATTTATTTACTAATGTCCTCGTGCATAAAACGGTTCACATCAACATCCGCGATGTCTACAATCATGCTTTTCACTCATCGATTATCATTAAACCCACTATTTAAAAAAAATATTATTAGCATGTACCACTCAAATATCTTTTCATGAGCACCTTGGCAATATTTATATTCAAATAGATGGTATCGCAATGGGGTCTCCTTTAAGCTCCCTTTTTCTAATTAATAAATGGCACATTTGAAAAATAAAATACTTAATTGTACCAATAAACCTCCTATATATGTAAGATACATAGATAACATTTTCATTATAGATAAAATACTGATCAAATTACACAACTTAAAAACAAATTTGAAAGTCACTCCGTCCTCAATTTGACACTAGAACTCAACATTAATAATTAATTAAAAATTTCTTGATGTACTTATTTATTCCACCACACATAAATTTACTACTTGTCTATATAGAAAACCCACTAGATTTAACTCGTGTCTCCTTAATTATAATAGAAAATATCCCACCCAAAATATGTTAGCTGTTATAAAAAAAAAAACTTAATCAAACGCACATTAATATCTTCTACTCAAACCATATTCTTCAAATAACTACAGAGCATCAAACAACCACTCATTAATAATGGATTCTCTAATTCCGCCATTGATGCACAAATTAGAATGTATCTCAATAAACTTAATAATACCACTAACAAAATTGATAGTATTAATAATAATTGTAACCATAATAGTTTACGTCAAAATAAACATAATACCACTGACGTATACTATTGTAAACAACATAACTATAAACAGGATGAAACAACACTCAAAAACATAATAGGTAGAAACATACAAACCCATTAATAATAATAAACACGTTTAACTCATCATATATTATAAAAGATGTTTAAAAAATGACATCATAGTCCCCAATAACCCTACAACTGCACAATTAAATTCTCTTAAAAAATGTAGTGTATCAATTTACATGCCTGTTCAGAGATTGTATCTCTGGTACTAATAAAACAACTATATATATTGGTTTTACTATAACCACCCTCTCCCGTAGACACATCTGTCACTTTTTTTTATCTCAGTTCTATTAAACAACATTTCTTAGAAAAATCATAGTCATGTACATAATATTAAACCAATATTAGTTAACACAACAATACTCAAACATACACACAGTAAAACGAACCTTTACTGGAGGGCTTCTACATTAAACAAAACAAACCACACTCAACAAAATTGCAATTCAAAACAGCCACAACATATAACAATGCATTTAAATAGACGATTCCGTTGAAAACATTTCTCTCTCACGTGGTCATGTATGACGTCATAGATCAGTATTATGGATTTACGACATGCATTTGCTATTCCGTTATCGCCGCAATGCAAACATCTATGTAAACAAAACAGCATGTCATCTTTTTCCTGAAATTAAAATCAATACACACAACTTGGAACGGCTCTTGATAAAACATAATAGACATTCGTTGTCTGTTGTATTTAACACTATCTGTCTGATCTCTCTCCATACTCTCACTTCCTCTCCTCCTCTCACTTTTTTCTTCCCCCAATTTTTATTTTAAAATTTATTTTAAAATGTTTTATTGAAATTTTCTTTTTCTTTCATTCTTTTTAAATATAAAATCTTTTAACTTTTCGTTTTTCTCGTCCTTTTTTATCGTCTGAACGGATTGATTTAATTTCTAAAAAACTTTTGATCTGAAGAGATGATTATTTAAATATATTCATGAAACTATTAGTACTATATATATATATATATATATATATATATATATATATATATATATATATATATATATATATAAAAAAAGCTTAAACACTAATATTCCATGGTCATAATTTATTCCATTGGAATCGTAAATACGATCCAATTCATCAGACCTAGAAATTCAAAAAGAAAACAGAAAAAACAACTCCGGAAATAAAACAGAATTTATATATATATATATATATATATATATATATATATATATAAATAATATACATACATAGAATCAATCCGCAATATTAATGCGATTAATGTCGAAATCACTTCCCTAGCAGAAAATAATGCATGCATAAAATACTGATAATCCATTGAATGATGTGATCCTCATTTATAAGACTGCTGTCAGATGTTTCTAGTGTATATTTTTGTAAGTTAAAGAACAGCGTATGGCAGCAAACTATCAAACTGATAACCTTGTGTGAATGAATGGCAAAATGGGGGTGTTGGGAGGTATGGCAAGAAGACAAACATAACTAAGAGCTACAAAGGAGAGGATGTTGTGGAGATCTATGATATAGCGTGACCTGAAGAGACGCGGCATATAGAATAATATATATATATATATATATATATATATATATATATATATATATATATATATATATATATATATGACACCTTTGAAAGAGTCCCCAATATATTATGTCTTATATAATTTTTAATTTATGGATGGTAGAGCACGGTTTGGGAGAGATAACAAAAAGACAAAACTTATTAAGAGCTATAAGGGACAGGACAATGTGGAGGGCCTTGACCGCTTACGTCCTGACCGAACACAGCACATAAAAGAAGAATTTGTCGGATTTTCGTGCAAAATTCTGTCTCTCACTTTCTCTCTCACTCTCTCTCTCTCTCTCATACACACACACACATATATCTATATATCTATCTGTCTGTCTATCTATCTATCTATCTATCTATCTATATATATATATATATATATATATATATATATATATATATATATAATAAATGTGGATATAATCAAATAATTAGATAATAGCAATAATATATTAGTGCATACAGAGGTGAGCGAATAAATATTAACCTGATGTCGTTAGATAGAGCTAAGAAGTATATATTAATAAATATACATATATCGACGTTCAAAGTGCCAGATGAATTTGTAGAAACCCGAAACATTGAGTTCCATTTTGAACATAGGTATATTATATATATATATATATATATATATATATATATATATATATATATATATATATAAAGACAAGAAGAAAGTAGAGGTATTTTGTCAACACAATGTAGGATCTATTATACTGCACGTGTTCAAAGTGCCAGATGAGTTTGTAGAAACCCGAAACTTTGAGTTCCATTTTGAACATAGGTATATATATATATATATATATATATATATATAGACAAGAAGAAAGGAGAGGGATTTTATCAACACAATGTAGGATCTATTATACTGCACGTGTTTTTGTACAGAAGCGGGAGGATCATTTGTTTGTCAAGGCTTTAAAAGTTGAGAATATTCATGAAGCATAATAAATCTTACATTGTTTTCATAAAGTCCCTAAATTGACTAAACGAGTCGTCTTTAATTCATGTTGTCTCGATATAGATACTCTCTATCTGAGATTATTTACACACACACACATACACACACACACACCAGGTTGAGAATTTTTCAGCACACAACCATCTATGTATAAGCTATATATATATATATATATATATTTGTGTGTATGTATTATCACAGACTGTTCATGTTTTAATTCTAAGGAATTCTCACATTCTGATGCATAAATAAACACGGATGTAAAGTAATTTTTTATGTTTTCAGACGCACATCATGAAAATAACGATCGCATCATCTACCAAAGTTGGATAAAAGAGAGAACAGAAATGTTTTGTAAAAGAAATTAAATCTCACAGCGAAAGAAGCACCTCCTAATATTTACCCTGATTTGTTTTTTTTTTCTTTTTCATGCATATCTACTTTGAAGTAAAACAACAACAGATAATTTTCGAAGAAAAATGGCGGACGATGCATATTTTAAAAGACGATAATGTCGCTCAGAATATAATACTAAAAAAGAAATATTAATGTTTTGTCATTTTTATTTCATATAGATGTTTTTTTTTTAGTTTTTAATTTGAAGATTGTCGCATCGAAAAGCATGGTTTCTCTTTGTCGTCTGCAATTGTCCTTCTTATATTAGATGAAATAGACAAGAGAATATAAAATCTGTTATTATTTTCTCGAGAATATTGATTCATAACTAAACTTTGTTTACATGTCCACTTATTGTTTATTCACCGTTTCGTGCGTCTTCATTGTACAATTTTTTTTAATATAAGATTATATTCCTCTCTATCTAAGTACCTCAATGTAAATCATTTTTCTGTCTGCTTATATACTGATCAATTATCAAAATCTCGTTCCAAATTACAATATATTACTGGCTGGTTACTCGTTTATAAGTATGGCCGTCTGCTTGAATGGCGAGCCCACATCGATTTTATATATATATATATATATATAGTCTTAAGATGTGCTATATTTATGGGATAAAGAGCTCAAAATCAGAGATAGAGTGTGTGCAAATATAAAAGTGAACATGGACGTGTCGACTCTTAGAGGCGACAGTTTGTTTCATGCTAGATGCAATCGTCAGGCCACGAGTGGTCTGACGATTGCGTCTAGCATGAAAATGTAGTATCTAGAGACATTGAGTACTGCTTGGTTTGCACCTTATATTAAATCAGGTTAATATTAATTCGCTCACCTGTGTATGCACGCTGATGCACGAATATATAGTTGCTAATATCTAATTATTTGATTATATCCACTCATGGCCTGACGATTGCGTCTAGCATGAAACAGACTTTCGCCTCTAAGTGTTGACTTCTATGTTCATATATATATATAAGGCAGGATGTGTGTGTGTGTGTGTAACGAATGCACGGCCGCAATTTTCGACAGATTTGCACCAAAATTTACATGCACATGCTCCAAGTGTTAGCAGGAAGGCCAAGACCCACCTTGTATTTCCGAACTCCCATCGATAGTGGAAATAATCGATTTTTTCATGCTTCTACACCAGTTTTCATGTAGTTTGCGGCCATTTTGTACTGGCCGGAGTGAGAGCCAATAGCTGGCTGCCACGAATAGGCAGGAAGATTCTATTGTCCAGCGTGAGAACCAACAGCTGACTGACACGAATGTTAACTAGCATGCTAGCATGCAAAACAGATCGATAGCTGCATTCGTCACAAGTGGGAAAAATTTAAATCTGCATGGCACTTTACTGCAATTGGCTCATTCGCTTGCTTAAACTCAACGTTTATTCTGATTCAGCAGAACTGCGTTGGGTGTGAAAAAGTATTTGTTGTTAACATTCTTTTTTCATTCGGTTTTTCCAGTTACGAGTCCTTTTTTAAAGGTGATCGTTTTGTGTTCATTTTTTTTAGTTCTTTTTTCGTAACAGATATAATGTTTAGCATAGAGCTTAGAAAAATTCGCAGTGTGAGATAGGCAATAAGTAAGGCATGTAGCAACATCAGCACGGAAAAAGGCACTCCTTTAAAGGCAAGGAAGGGCAAAAATATTTTAAGTCAAGTGATAGCGATTGCTGCATGAGTCGTACGATATTTGAATCAAGGCCACGCCACGCTGCTAGTATATAGACTGCTATATATATATATATATATATATATATATATATATATATATATAAGAAATATATATGATATCTTACATTAATTGAACAACTCTGAATTTCATGCCGAAGCAGTTTTCAAGTACTGGAATTATTATATATATTTTTATTTATATTTTGGGTGGACACCGGTTTTTTTTAATGTTTGTGGTTCCTGCGAAATATATTATTGTTGGCGTGGAATATTATATGGGTTAAAATATTTATATAAATTGTTGTTTAATTTTGAATTTAAGCTAAGATTAATATTTAAGATTGAAAATAAGGTTGGAAATAAGAAATACAAATTCTAAATTAGAGAGATGCTGGTTATAGACATGACAAGAAAACAATCATAACCAAGAACTACAAAGGATAGGATGTTGTGGAGGGCTATGATAGTGAATGTCCTGAAGGAATATATATATATATATGACACTTTCGAAAGCGTTCTCAAAATTTCTTATGTAATTACCAATTTATGAATGGTAGAACAGAGTTTGGGAGAGATAAGAAAAAGACAAAAATTATTAAGAACTATAAGAGACAGGAAGATGTGGAGGGCCTTGAGCGCCTACATCCTGAAGGAACACGGCACATAAAAGAAGAATTTGTCGAATTTTCGTAAAAAAATCTGTCTCTTTCTTTTTGTAATGGTCCGGTTCCTTGTACCACGGTGATAGTCCAAGGTAGAACCAATAAAGAAGAATGCGAACACAGGTATGGAATAACACAGATATATTACAAACAGGAATATATGCAGAGAAGTAGAAAGTGTTAGTACGAACAATCAGGTTTAGTAGTAATTGTCTGAACGCGACTCTGTTTCGGACTGCCTCTGACTAGACTGACTGACTCGCTCGCTCTGACTGACAGAATACTGACGGACCTCACTCCAGTCTTCAGACGGAACTCGGACTTCAGACGGAACTCTAGACTTCAGACCGAACAGTATTTAGTCACCCCCTTCACGAGGGCATCATGTGGAACAAGGACGGTTTAACGTGGGATCTCCGAGCCCGTGGTCTCGACCAAAAATATGCCCTTTGAACCCGTATACACGGGTTCAGGGTCGGTTTACCTCCCCAAAAGAGACTCCGCCCTTCGGCGTAGCCTCGTTCGGGTTCCTCCCCGCCCGAAGAGAGAGAGTTCAACCAATCAGCTGCTCAGCCGGTCGCCCGACTTCAGACGGAACTCCCTGCTTCCTCTTGAGGCGCAGTATTTATTATGTATGGAATAGTCTCTTATGTTATTATGGGAAAGGTCCCCTAATAGTTTCTCTCTCTCTCTCTCTCTCTCTCTCTCTCTCTCTCTCTCTCACACACACACACAGTGTGGTTGGTTCTGCACAAAGCCTTCACCAATATAAACAAATCATATGTGCTGGTGTCTGGCTGTCGGTTCCTAGGAACAGAATTGCTTAACCCACATACACTGAATACGACGGGAGAGGCCACTATATATATATATATATATATATATATATATATATATATATATAATAGACTCGTCGGTTTCGACGTATGAGTATCTGACAACTTAACCAATTGATTCAGTTATTAAATTTTGTGCGATAATCTTAAGTTGCACTTTATGACGCGCTAGTAATTTACAAAGGGGGCCGCATATGGAGTAAGACTGAGGACGGTGGGATGAGATCACTGTTAAATTGGCTGACCTTTTAGACCTTGCTCTCGATTCTTGAAAACTGCAGAGTCCACTAAAACACTTTGATCTCCATTCTATCCGCTCCTAATCTAAGCGTTCGATGGTGTTATAGGGTATATTGACAGCTAACAACTTGCTCTTCAGCTTGTCTTTGTATCTTAGCCATGGGCGTCCTACATTCCTGTAGCCCTGATCAAACTGGCTTTACATTAGGATCTTGGGTATCCTGTCATCAGACATTCTCAAAACATGACCAGTCCACCGTAACTGAGACTGTATGAGAAAAGTCTCGATTCCGCCAATCTGTTAAACAGATCTAAGCTAGATGTTCAATCTTAAAGGTTAACTGCACAGATGACACGCAGAAAGCTTTTATGGAAATCATCCATATATATATATATATATATATATATATAAACACGGTTAGCACATTGTGGCCTTGTTCGTAGTTAATATTGTTAAGAGTTGGCATTTTCTTTTTTATTATTAGGGCTTCCTTTTTTAATCTTTTTTTACAGATGGACGAGGTTATTATGTTTGTGTTTTCTACTAGTATGTTTCGAATGAAGTCTGGTCGGTTTGTGTGTGTGCTTAAATGGGTCCCAATAGAGCTATCGTCAGATCGGTGTAACGTAAGGCGTCTGGATAAGCATGTAGTTGTGTGACCGACTTAATTATTTATGAGTTCGGTTTTGATCAGGAACACAGTTTCTTTAAGGGGCATTTGAACTCAGAGATAATGTTTGTTCGTTGTAATTTTGACTTGGCTGCTGTGTTGTTATTTTTGAGGAGAAGGTTAGCTGTCATAAGTTTTTTTATAATAGATAATTTGATTTTTTTTATTCGGGTCAATTGGGGTAGTGTATTTCTTTCTTTTTGTTTGTAGTTAATGTGCATTTGGTTTTTGTAGAAAATATTCATGTAATTTCTGACTGTATGTTTACTATCGCTGTTATTTACTTTGGGGAGAAATAGTCTAATTTGGTGGTCTATAAGGTGGTTAGGGAAGCCATTGTTAATTATTGTCTGTTTTACATTATTGAATTCTTTAAGGAAGATTAGTCGAGAGGATGAATTCCGCTGTGCTCTTTTTAGGAAGATTTTTATTACTGCTATTTTGTATCTGAGTGGACATACACTTTTAATGTTAAGGCGATAACAGTTTCTGCTATTTTTCTTATATAATGAAGTGATAAATGCGCTGTTACTATATTCGACGAGAACATCTAAGTATGCGAGTTTGTTTTTTTGACTAAGTTCTTAGGTAAAGTTAAGGACAGAATTTTTCTCAAATGTGGCCTTACGTGTATCTATTTCTTTAGTGTTATTTGCTAAAATAAGAATATCGTCTACGTAGTG
>CAHIKZ030000681.1:122500-150000 GCA_903632075.3 Acanthosepion pharaonis | reverse complement strand
GGAAGGGAATCAAAATCAGGGCATCAGAAGATGTCGATTGACATTACATTTGGATATTTGAATATTAGAGCTATCTGGGAAGTAAGTAAGAGGAAGGGAGTTCCGCTGTGTGGAAGAGCGAGAGAAGAAGATGTTGGAGTAGAAGAGGCGGTTACATTTAACAGTTTCTACAGTGAAAGGGTAGAGCCCAGAGGCCAACCTAGTAGCACACTTAAATTCATGCAGTTGGGTTACCAGTCAAAGTTGCTCGTCAGAGCATTTGCCATGTATATAGTAAAAGTCAGATGAAAGCTACATCACGTCTGTAACAAAGTGACTGTAGTTTAGATGCTTACACACACACACACACACACACATATATATATATATATATATATATATATATATGAATAACACCAAATCCGTAGTTGGTAGGGAATATGCCAATGAAGTCTTTTTAAATTGTTAACTCCATGATGATAGCTCAATGTATGTTATGATGCTGATTTGGGGTTAGTAGAGACAAACGCCAAATAACACGTAACAATAAAAAGGATTTTAATAGGTTGGTAAAAAGGTACAGAAATCGCCTGAGTAGTCACTAACTAGCTCAGCTAAGAACTTCTCTATCTGTCTCTTGACATGCCACTATTTAAAGTCTTTGTTCGCAGACAAGTTCATCTTCAAGAGGGGTGGTAGGTTTCCGACACAACAATGTATCAATTTATAAAACAGACAATATAAATAAGGAAAAGACTTTATTAATGATCATATAATCGGTTATAAATCTATTTTAAAAGCTGTATATACATATCTATCTATCTATCGGATAGAAACCTCAACAGAATGCAGAAAGCACTTTCGTCCTATAATTGGGACTCATCAGCAGTGCGCATCCACTACAGAGTATCGAACCCTGACAGTTAGGTTGTCAAGTGAACATCATACCAACTGTTCCAAATGGGCCTCGGTGACGAAGAGATTCCAAATCAGACTCAACTTGGCCCCGCTCGCTCACATATTCCGTGGCGGAACTCTACTGAGTTCTTTATAACCATAGGACTGTGCCCCTTGGAGCCACGACTACTCTCCCCAATATATATATATATATATATATATATATATATATATATATATATATATATATATATATATATATATATATATATATATATATATATATATGTATATATATATAAACTATTTTTATTCAACGATATAAACTTAAGTTGTCTGGCTGAATTTATATCATTTAATAAAATGTAGTCTGATGAGGCAGTTCAAGTATATATATATATATATATATATATATATATATATATATATATATAAGATAAGAAATAAAAGGAAATCAGGTAGAGTCTATGAAGGAGTGATGCTAGAGATGTGAAATCATGCACGCATTAATTCCGACTCTATTTATTAATAACTGCATTGTTTCATTCCAGGTACGAGGGTGGGATAAAAAAATATGATTATTATGAAGGAAATTATGCTGGAGGAGTGATAACTTGTACGCATTAATTTCGAGTCTTTTTATTAATAAATGCATTGTTTTTTTCCAGATAAACTGGTTGTTCATCCTATTGGTAAAAAATGTCATCAACTGCAGATATGATGTCATAATAACAGTGATACGATTTCCTTGCTAAGTCTTTTTAACATTGGGGGACAGGTAATAGTCAAATAATGAGAATAGAGAGGGTGATCAACAAGTTCAAAAGCGTACACATGCACAGTAGCCATTATGCCGGTGCATTGTTTTGATGAAAGAAAACCCCTTTCGTCCGTTTTACTGAGTGTTTGGTCTTTAAAGACTTTTGTAACTGTCTAAGCACTTTGGCATAATACTTTCCATTGATGATGTGGCTCTTTTGAAGATTACACTATAAACCCAATGTCTCTTGCATCCCCAAAATCTGAGGTCATCTTCTTCCAAGCAAATGATACGACCTTGGCCTTCTTTGGGGCGGGTAATGAGAAGTGTTTCCACTGTAAAGTCACTGGTTCAAAGTGATGAATCCAACACTCATCCTCGGTTAGAGAACGTTCAAGGTAAACAGATGCATCTGCCTCAAAACAATGTCAGATTTTCTGTGACGTGATCAGCCTGGTACGCTTTTGATCAAGTGTCAGAAGACGTGGCACCCATCGAGCAGAAAACTTTGTCATAGCATTTTCATTGTATCACGATGTTGTGAGTACGACCAATGTTTTCCGCGGTGGTGGCATTTGCAGGACGACCAGACTTTGGGTCATCTTCAAAACTTTCCCTCCCCTTAACCAATTTTATCTACCCACATTTTCATTGTTCATAAGGCTAGAGCGTCTTCCGCTAATGAAACAGCCATGTCAGCATGAATGTACTTGGCAGCTAAACCGTTTTTCTTCAGGTACATGTTAACACCAAGGTACTACTTTTTGTCCATTTTCAAGAGAATTCGCTAGCAGTTACTTTTGAAGTCTTCTTTGAAGAGTCAGATATCAATTTACCTGGATAGAAACAATGCAGTTATAATTAGGAAGAGTTTAAATTTACGCATACAAGTTTTGTCAGCTTCTCAAATTTTCAGCCGCATCTCATATTTTAAATTTCTTGAAAAGTTGTCATAATGCTATATTTGAATGAAGTGAAAAAGAATTGATTATTAACACTAATTCGGTACCTAAGATCTGTATAGTTTGTCTATTGAAAATGCTATATTTATTCGGAAATATTTTCAGAAGAAGTCATTAAATTGATTCAGTGTCCGCTCATTTCGACTTATACCCTTTTCCTGTCATCCAGGGTGACAGACGGAACTGGAAATAGAATTTCGCAACACATATGTACATATCAGTTTAATTCAAATTGTGTTAGCACGCGTGTGCGCAAATATATATATTCGATGATATTCCTACAAAATTAGAAATAAATAAGTTCATTAAAATATTTTAATTATTTGATGAACATTAATTATAATCTAATTATCATTTTATTTATTATAATTAATATATTTAACAAATATGATACAGCATTCGATGTACGATGGTGTTATGCATTCTTTACACAAATTTTGTCACCAGTTTTCGTCTCTTTTCAATTTGAGAAGTATATGCAGTCGCGTGTAGCGCTGTCTCTCGATGGTTCGTTCAGGTTTATTAGCGGGAAAGGGCTTCAGAAAATGGCGTAATCACATGACTTCTAGTAAAATATTAACCTCGTGAAACCTAAAATTTGTGATTAGTCATTTAAACTCGAATGAGAAGTGAATGATGCTGAACATATTTTGCTGTAAAGGGTCCAAAGAGTATTTTGAGGGTGTGGAAATCACCCAACATAGTACCCTCCTAGCAACTACGGGGGTGGTAATAGGCAGAGAACAGAAAGAGACGGCAAGAAACAAAATATCAGAGCCTCGGACCCCAAAAATTTAGGAAAAAAATGCCCAAGGGACCGACTTCACAAGACACGGTGTCTTGCTGATTGCTGTTTTCCTGTTGCTTTTATTAGCATGAGGCATCTTACAAAGACTGGAGTCTTGAACAAGTGCCGAGAGGCCCGTATCTAGACATCCCAAGCTGTCTGCTGCTAACAGGGAAGAAGATGAATATAAATGGTGTCGACAGACATGTCCGCGCGCGATTCGGGGCGTCTTTTGCGTTTGTACAGACGAACGTTCGGGACATATTTTAAATAATCAATTGATGATATCAGCTGTTCTCCAATGAAGCATTAATTATTGATGGCCGTCGTTTGAATATTAAAAGAACGCCTATTATTTTTTTTTTTTTATAAGGCTTTAAAAAGTATTATTGTCCGAATTTTTTGTACTTTTTTTATTTCAAAGAACGTTGTTTTTAATAGAAATTATTTAATGTTTAATCTCACAAAGGTTCGAGAACAACTCAAGATAAAGGGGTACAATCGAGGTTAGGTGCATATACAAATCCAGTTGTAATTCTATTTCTGTGTTGAGACGGCAAGTTTTTAACATTTTACAGTTGAAATGGCTATATATAACCGTAAGTTCTATATTGACATTTTCCTCTCATCGCACTTCACGCTTGTGGAACTTTCTTCCGGGTTCAGTCAACTTTGAATTTCAAAAATGTAAATTCCATGTCAATCGTTATCTACTTCTGTATCCCCGTCATACTGTTTTTCTTTCTTATATTCTCTAACACTCAGTAACTCCTTGTGTGTTAATGGCTGCATTGCCTTGCCTTGCTTGGGTTGAAATGATTTTAAAATATATCCAAGAGATTTATGGATATGAAGAGAATTAAAATTAAAATGTCCATGACAATAATAATCGTGAAGTAAACATATATAAAAATAGACAACTTTTCCAATGCATTAGTTATACTAATTTTAACTCCAACATTGATCTTTATTATTAAAAGAGAATATAACTTTGAATAATGGTTTATGGATATGATGAGAAATAAAGTGTCCATAACGACAATAAGCGACGGTAATAAGTTTGGTATGTTTGGAAAAAAGGTGATTGACCTTTAAGTTGAAGCGGTCAAGATGTCTCGGATGTAGTACTCTATAGTTGACCTCACAAGTACTTTAAAAAAAAATGTATTGCATCACGCTTGGATGTGTAGTATGCGACTCACCTCAGATGATGGTAAAATAGACTTTGCACTAATGGACCCTAAAGAATGCCAGCTACACCGGCAAGCTGACTAGACAGATACCTCCAAGCCACCAATCGCAGGACCGCACTTCAGCAAATGACCAGAGCCGCCCACATGGAAATCTGTGGTCGACCCAGCTGCGCCTGTGATGTACACAGCGAGGGAAAATCACAGTGCATTAATTTTTGTTTTCTCTTTAAAATGTCTGACGATAATATTGCAGATGGACCATGGGCTATCGATTTGTATATGATATTCTATGCTTGTATTTCTGAATTAGTGTAGATGATCTGACTCATCGCTTTTAGTGAATCTCGCCGACAACCAGATATTTTTTCCGTTCAGGGTAGGGTAGAGAGATGGTGGAGTAGGGATGGAGAAGAGAGAGAAGTCAATGTTTTTGATATTTTTTTTCAAAGTAGGATTAACACAATCCACTGGAAACTCATTGATACATCACTCATATTAAAAGAATGTGTATTTTTTTTATTTAAATTCTTATCTAAAATACCTGTACTTCCTTATTTCAAAGAACGTTAAAACATTGATTATATACAGTGTTGTTCGATAAAATTGACTCACCTGATTTTTTTTACTAAAAATATTTTTTGTCTATGGTTTCTGGGGTTAAAATAATTTTTAATCTTACTAATATAAAAACCCCTTCCCGATCACCTAGGAAAAAAGTTTATTCACCCTAAGGTATTCAATTGATAATTATAAATTTGGATATAAATGAGATTCAGGAAAAAAAACTGTGCAAAAAAAGTGACTTAGATATCGCATTCTAATGATTAAACTGGTAAATTTAAAGAACTTTTGACAAAATATTGAAAACTATTTTACAATACACTCAGAACAATATTCTAGAGAATTCTAGAACAGCTTAAATTAAATCTAGAGTATTCCAGAATATTTCAGAAAGCCTCATACAGTATGAAAACAGTTTGAAATAGCCACTCAAGTCACTAACCAGATGAAAGGGTACAAACACGCATTAGAATTACTTAAAGCATCTATTATTGCACTCTCAAAAGCAGGCAAGTCTACGAGAGAAATGGCAGAAATTGCTATAAGTTCGCAATCAACTGTCTTTCGAGTGATTAGGGCACATAGTGATGCCACTCCTGCTCCAAGGAAGGAAACAATGGGACGAAAGAAAAGGATGATGATAGATCTGGCAGGGTAATCAAGAGAGAAGTTGCTAAGAATAGGACTATAACTAGCCAAGAAATTGCAGCCAGTCTAAGCGAAGAGAAAGGTGTTAGTCTTGCCTCTACAACAGTCCGTCGGTGGCTGTTAGAACAAGGCTACAAATCTTGTACACGAAGGTTTAAACCGCTAATAAGCAAAGCCAACAAAGCCAAGAGACTTGAATGGGCTCACTATTACAAAAATTTCACCGTAGAAGACTGGAAGAATGTTCTCTTCTCCGATGAAACAAAAGTTGAGCTAAATTCAAAGGATAAGCGATCTAAAATCTAAATAAGCTTTGAAAACTCTTTGAATTTAGCAGTAAGTACTGTCAAGCATCCGTCCCGTATAATGTTCAGGGGATGCTTTTCTTTTAATGGAACTGGTTTCTTAAAACCTATTAAAAAGACCCTCAGGAGCGAGTAGTACAATAGAATTTTAGAGTCTTGTCTGCTCCCTTCTTCTGAAAGGGTGCAAATCGACCCCACCAAGTTAATTTTTATGCAGGATAATGCTCCCTGTCACAAATCAAAATTGATGAAAGAATACTTTGATGAGAACCAGGTGAATATTATGACATGGCCGCCCCAATCTCCTGACCTCAACCCCATAGCAAACTTATGGGGCATTATAAAGTACAGGCTCTTGAGAAAGCAGTTGAGCAACAAAGAGGATTTGATTGTGAATTTCATATCCGAATGGAAATCAATGCTTGGAGATGAGATTTGCCAGAACCTAATCAAGTCAATGCCAAAAAGGGTTGAAAAGGTTATTCAAAATAAAGGAGGACCCATAGATTATTAAATATTTCGAACTATATTACATATTATAAATAATTTATACCTCTATTATTCTTTATTTAAAGCTGTTCGGTTATTGATTACTAGTTGCAGGAAATAAGTGAGTCACTATTTTCCCTAAATCTCATTTATATCCAAAATTATAATTATCAATAGAATACCTTAAGGTGAGTTAACTTTTTTACTAGGTGGTCGGGAAGGGGTCTTTATATTAGTAAGATTAAAAATTAGTTTGACCGAAAAAATTTTAAGTAAAAAAAATCAGGTGTGTCACTTTTATCGAACAGCACTCTATGTTAAAGCTCACCTAATACAAAGTACAATAGTTATTCAAAATAAGTGGTTACAAACAATAAAAAGATAATGAAAAATGTATGTGATATTTAATAGTAGCGTAGGTGGCAAGGAACGAAGGTTATGGCGATTGGAAGCAAAGATGTCGACTGGTTAAAGAAGCCAAGAAGTTTCGAATCTTTTATTTTATAGTTTTTCTTATTTCTCATAAAATAAAGAAAAAAAAAGGAAATAAAACAAACGTTAATTTTCTAAATATTTCTAACAGTAGGATAATTCTTTGGTTCAAGTTGTCACCATATTTCATCTCTTTATTTTTCTTCAAGATTAAGCGTGAAGACATAGTACTGTTTTTGGATTTGTCCTCCATCTTTATTTGCAGGTAAATGCTACAGAAAAATGACGTGCAGTCAATAAAAGTGGGGGATATGCAGTAGTAGCGACGGTAATAAGTTTATGATGTTCTCCAAAGATGAAGCGGTTATGATGTTTCGGATGTAGTATTCTATAGTTGACCTCACAAGTACTTATTTTTATAAAGAATATTGCATCTCGCTTGAATGTGTAGTATGCCTGGGAGTGAATTTCACCCGATAAAGAGTGCCGCTGATGTAGCCTACTAAATACAGGGTAACCCGGATATAAGAGAGACCGGAGTCTCTTATATCCGGGTTTGTCTTATATCCAGGTTTGGTCTATTTTATATACATTAACACAGGCTCTAATTTGGGATCAGATAAAATCTCTCTTATATCCGGGTCTCTTATATCCGGGTTACACTGTACTTATCTCATGAATTCTAGAGTTGCCAATTAGTTATATAAACTCGAATCGTGAATGAATAAAGCTCCTAACATTTGGGATGAAATTTAAATCATCAATTGATGATATCAGCATTTGTATTTATAAAGCAAATTATACCCGTCGTTTTAGGGTTAATTCCGATTCAACCAGAAAACTTCACTTCGCCCGATAACAATTTTTTATGGGTATTCGTATCTGATTCTGGGAGAAAGTAGTTTGTTTGATGGCGGTGTAGATTAGAAAAAAGAAACAGAAAAGACAGAAACATGAAAGGGGACTGGTATCTGGTGAAAACGAGAAAGGATTGCGTGGAGTTACAATATTTAATTAGGAAAAAAAAAATTTAATAATCCAACGGCGACCATTTAATGTCTGTTAGATTAACGGATCAGCAGGAGATAACATCCAGCACTGCTTCCTAAAATAAATAAATAGCTATGAAAGGCTTAAACAAGTTATTCACCTGCAGTAATTGAAATGATATGCCTTACACATTCCTATCAAATATATCTGTTAGAAAGCGCCAGTTAAAAAACAAAACATAAGTTTAAAAAAGACAAGAAAAGGTGATTAGATCAGAAAATTGGTGTCCTCTTACGATAATTTTATTATCTATAGAAACGCTGCCGATGCAAATTTATTGTATTTTTTTTTTCCTTTTATTGCTTGGAAGTTATATAGGGGAGGGAGGACAGGTATTCTTTCATAAAAGCAAGACAAAGTAGCTGAAGTCTTAACTTTGATGTTTGTAGGTAAGTCGGAGAAAAGGGTGGGAGGTGGAAATTGATTGTTTTCGTTTCAAAGTAAACTTCTTTGATAACAAATCGAATCAAACATAAGACGATAATCTGTTATTTATTGTTTGATCAGAAATTAGACAAAGTCGAATAGATTTCCAGGAAGATTTTGGAGTCGCAGAAACAAATATTTCTGGAATTGAACGTGGAAATCAAAAATTGTAAAGATTGCGTACAAATACGAAAAAATATCGCTTTCAGGCGTTTCAATAGAAATAAGAGAAGACAAAGGAAGAAAAGAATGAATAAACGGAAGGAAGGAAGGAAGAAAAGAAGGGAGGAAAAGAAAGAAGAAAGAAAATAGAGAAGGAACGAACAAAAAATCGGAAGGAAGAAAAGAAGGGACAAAAAGAAGGAAAAGGGAAAAAAGAAGGAATGAATGAATGAAGGAAGGAAGGAAGGAAGGAAGGGAGGGAGGGACAAAAAGAAGGAAAGAACAAAGGAAAGATAGGAAGGAAGGAAGGAAGGAAGGAAAAGAAGGAAGAAAAGGAAAAAGAGAAAGAAAGAACAAAGGAAAAATTTGGAGGAACGAAGAAAAGAAGGGACGAAAAGAAGGAAGAAAGGAAAAAAAGGGAAGGAACGAAAGAAAAACCGGAAAAAAGGAAGAAAAGAAATGATGAAAAGAAGGAAAAAAAAAAGGAAAAAACAAAGAAAAGGAAGGAAGGAAGGAAGGAAAAAAGAGAAAGAAAAAAGAGACAAAAAGAAGGAAGAATGGAAAAAAGAGAAGGAACGAACAAAGGAAAAATCAGAAGAAAGGAAGAAAGGAAAAATCGGAAGGAACGAAGACACAGAAAGAAGGAAGGAAGGAAGGAAGGAAGGAAGGAAGGAAGGAAACCAAAAAGTAAAGGAAAGAAAAGAAGGAACGACTAAGAGGAAGGAACGGAGAAAAGAAGAAAGGAACGAAGAAAAGAAGAGACGAAGAAAAGAAGGAAGATTAAAAAAAAAGAAAGAAAGGAATGCAGACAGGTTATTACTAAAACAACGAAGAAAGGACACAGCAGAAAAAAACAAAAAAGAAAGGAACAGAATGAACGAAAAAAGTAAGAAACGCCATGGACAAAAGAAGGAACAGAATTAATGTAGAAAAGGAGGCACTGAAGAAACAAGGAATAAAATGAAGGATCGAATAAAGGAACGAAATGGAATGAAAAAAGAAAGAAAGGAACGGAATGAACGAAGAAAGTAAGGAACGAAGAAAGGAAGGAACGAAGAAAGAAATGAACGAAGAAAAGGACGTATTTAAGAAACAGAATGGATGGTGGAAGCAGAAGAAAGGAAGGTACGGAAGGAAAGGAAGAAAGGGAAGAGACAAGGAAAACAAGGAAAGAATTAAAAAAAAGAAAGAAATTAAGGAAAAGTGAAAAAAGGAGGAATAAATAAAGGCATGAAGAAGGAAAGAAATTGGACACATGAATAAACGTTAGGAAAATAAAGGAAAAAGCGAAAAGAACAGAATGATAGGAACGAATGATAGGAACGAAGAAAGAAAGAGAACGAACGAATAAAAGAAAGAATAGAATGGACAAAAAAAAAGAAAATAATGAACAAAAAAAGGAAGGAATTAAAAAAAAGAGACACTGAAGAAACGAAGAAAGGAACGTATGGAAGGAACGAAGAAAGGAAAGAAAGACAGATACAAGGAAAGGTAGTAAAAAGAGAAAGAAATGGAGAAAAAGGAAAGAAAAAAAGAAAGTAACGGAAGGAAAAAAGAAAAGGAGGAACGGAAAGAACAATAACAAAACGAACGATAGAAACGACAAAAAAAAAAAAAAAAAAACGGAAAGAACAAAGAAGTGAAGGAAGGGAGCAAGGAAAAAAACGGAAACACGGGAAGACAGGAAAGGAAAGGAAGAGAAAATTAAAAGAAGGAAAAAACAAAACAAAAAACGATGGAACGGAATGACCAAAGAAAGGAAGAAATCGAATAAATGAAGGAAGAGGAGAAAAAGTATGGAACGAAAAATGAAAGAAAATAAGAACAAAGACGTTTCGCCTTATTTTTTAAAAAATAATACAGTTGACAACTACATCTAGCTATCATTATCAGAAGTTCATTTGAAGACAAGTGGAGAAAATTACACACCAGAGTGTATGTGTGTGTGTTTATACATTCTATCTTAACATATTGATATCATTCCATAGAAATAAGTAAAAAGACAATATGAATAAAAGAAAAGGAAAACTTTTCTTTACCTACCCGTTTCGTACCCTTAAGGACTTTATCAAGGTAAATGGGAAAATATTTATTTTGTAAACTTGTATTTATACACAAGAAGAAAAGTGAAGGAAACTATTAAGTTTACAAATTTTAAATTTGAGAATGCTCGAAAATATCTTTGCTCTGTAAGGAAAGATAAACTATGGTGGTCGGTAAGTGATATAATTTATTGATTAATAAACAAAAAAAAAGTTATTGCAGAATAATAATTTATTTTAATTTATTTTTAATATAATTTTTATTTATATTTTATTAAGTTATTAATGATTTATGTATTAAAAGCGCTAAAACATTTAGAAGATCTACTATTGTTGCGAAATATACATTAAGTATAAGCATTTTCAGCAACACCTGTATTTTATAAATAGATATCCAATCAGCGTCCTGAGTAAGAAAATAAACTACCCCCTCTTCATGGGTAAGACGGTAAACTACATCTGCGTCCTGGGTAAGACGATAAACTACGTCCGCGTCCTGGGTAAGACGATAAATTACATCCAAAAGCAAGTCCTCTGATCAGAAGGTTTTGAGGAACGTGGAACCACCTCTTAATTGTTAGTCTTCCCAAGTCCACCCTTACTCTAAGGGGTAGCAACTGTTAGGATCTGAGCTATGGCCAAAGAGCTAACCCCAAACTAGGGCCAAAGCACTGTAAAAGTGTAAAAATAACTTTTAATGCCAGCAATGAATTTTTAAGGGAAAAATATTACCAGCAATACATTTTTGTAAATAATTATTACCAGTCATACATTATTACCAAAAGCATATATTACCAGCAATGCATTTTAGAAGAAAAAATATATTACCAGCAGAAAAAAAAATATTACCAGCAATAAAAATCTTGTCGGCATTAGATAACCCACTGAAGTTGACGTAAAACAAACTAAACCAAACCAAACAATGTCCAATCATTATGAGATATGAGAATATCATGAAAATTATTCAATAAGTTATGATGACGTAATGATGAGAAATAATTAATGAAGAGTAGCATTGATTCTATAGCAATAATAAAAGCATGGACGAATATACATATAACCACAATCTATCTTACATATTTATAAGTCTATCATATATATTGTGTATATTTATTTTTAAACCGATCATTTCCAGTTGTCTAATCAATTCCTTGATGTTAAGATGAAATTCGTTAAGTAAGACACCGTAAATTTTTTACACCCAAGTACTTCCGAGCTATTCTAAGATCATCGTGATGGGTAAATTACAAAAAAAAAATACTTATTGTAACTGCGTTTAAAATATGCATTCGTTATGATAGTAATTTTTAAAAATAAAAACCAATGATTTCCTTTTTTTTTTTTTCTTTTTTTTTTTTTTTTGCAAAACAAGCTGACCGGAAATTGGTAGAAATGTTAAATGGTATTAAATGTTATATCCATTTAAAAGTGTAGGTGTTTTATTCGTAAAAAAATGTTGGATATTTGCTAGGTAATTTTGATATAGAAGGCCTCAAGAATTTCAAGTTTTGTTTCATTATTTTCATGATGCAGTCTATTGGTGTATACAGGATGCGGCAAAGTTCTCTAACAGATTGGTAGGTTTAACTTTCGTGAACGCATTTGCGAGTGGGTAGAAAGTAACGGCACTCACTTGACTGATTTAATTATTAAATTTCGCTTTTATTAAACCTACAAATGTGTCATAACATTTTGCTGAACCCTAAATATATATACAAATACTACATATTGTTGACATATTTATTCTACAAATACTTTCATGGAAATTGCTCCGAGGAGCTGCATTCGCTGGTTCCCAGACTTCATGAGTTCAAGCGCCCTACGAGGCTGGCATCCCGCTCTCACCCCTTCACTGTCGAAACTCCTAAATGTAACCGTCTCTTCTACTCTAATAGCTTCATGTCTCGCACCTCTCGCCTGTGGAACTCTCTTCCCTTCTCCTGTTTCCCTGGGAGTTATAATCTCCAGCTATTCAAGTGTAATGTCAATCGACATCTCCAGTTGCCTTAATCTATCTACTACCCTCATCCTTTCTTCTATCACTCCTATCTGATCTTCCTATTTTCTGTAACCCCTTGCGTCCTAGTGGCTTCCCGCCTTGCTTGGGGGGAAATATATATATATATATATATATATATATATATATATATATAAATATATTTTAATGGGTTGAGCAGACTCCATTTTTTTAAACGGTGGCGTATTTTCTCTATTAATATCGTTGAATGCAAAGCAAGTAGATACGAATAGAGACGTCTACTCAAGCATGTTTACCCTCTAAATGATAATGTAACGTTTCAAAATGATACTATATATATATATGTGTGTGTGTGTGTGTGTGTGTGTGTGTGTGTGTAGATACATATATAGATATATAGCTTAGGTACCTTCACGAGATCGCTAAAAAAAGAGCACAGCATGATGAAAAAGACGCCAAACTTGACGAAAACAAGATTTTATCGTCTAAATCTTTATGTTATTATTAAGAGGAAAGATCAAAGTATTTTGCCGGATATTTTTTACATTTTTAATCGTTCCTAGCACCTCCGAAAGTTTTGTTAAAATCTTGTTTTTTTGTGTGTCATCAAAACTGACCATTTTTTACATTTTATAAAAAAAACTGGAAATCTCACTTTGAACTTCTTTTAAATATCAATTAACATTTTTTCAAAACTTATTTTAAGAAAATCAAAAATTATAATGTTTATTTAAAATATTTTGAACGAAGCTTAACTTAGTTTCTGCGCTGAAAAGATGTAATTTGAAAATAAACAAAGCAGGTAATAAAATTTCGCGTCACTTGATAGGTGATGAATGACATATTGACGGATTCCGTGAGGATAATTTGTTCTACGGAAGGAGGAAAGTAAAATTATTTACATTTAAGTGAACAAATTATTTACCTCGTTATTTTTAAGGAAAACTTTCATCCCTCTATTTTTTTGTACTTAGCTTTCACCTCTACGTGCTTTGTGAAAAATATATTATAAAGAAATTAAAATAAGACTGTTAAGAGTGAGATTAAATTTCATATTTCATAAGAAAGGTATCTAATTAATTTATAGGTACCTTTCTTATGAAATTTTATCAGAAGTGTACGTAAAATATTATAATTTTATCAGCATTTATTACATTTTACTGTGTTATTTGTATTTCCATTCATTTTATTATTAATTTTGATATTTCATTTATGGAAAAATGTCATATCTGAGATTAATATAAAAGTAAGATCATATAAATTTCATAAGATGATACTGATACTTGTAGTTACCCTTCTCAGTTGACATTGAAAAATCAAATTAACTTCTTCACACGTGTTTTGCAAAAGTAAAGACCTTAACAGCAGAGAACAAGGCTTAACTCAAATAACGCAACTTAATTGTATTCTAGTTGGTCTTCCGTACTTTATAATTACGCTCGATTATAAACACATTTCTTAATTACTGTGGATCTTCTGATTAGTCAATTTACAACGCACTAAAAAAAGGAGACTTAGGAAACCCGATGCGGCTTTTAACTAATTTTATATTTTAACAACTTAAATTTAAACATCTATTATAATTAAGAAATAACAAATAATTGTATTAAAAATTCATTTTTCATCGAAAAAAATTTTTGCTTTCAGGAAATATTGTCCATATTCATAAAAACAACTAAAAGCAAATAAAAGCATTTGAAATTGAATAATATCTTTGTTTTATTGAGTTTTGTATGTTACAATTCACAGCTGATTCTCAGGTAGTGGGGGGTCCAATTTAAAAAAAACAAACAAACATGATTCGCATTCCTCAAAGCCTTGTGCTTTTAACTATTGTAAACATTAAACTCGATGCGATCGAATTTCTAGCGTTTTCATAGAATTAGTTATGGGGCTGGGGTTAATAAATATATAAAAACAAATTCCTGCCAGGACTTTAATAAAAATAAAACATATTTTTAATAATTTCGATCATCTGTGAATAGTTCCTGAAAGCTTCATTAATATCCGACAATTATTTTAATTTTTGCAAGATTTATGAAATTAATGTGTGTCATATCAAAAAGAAAATAAAAACGTGCTAAAAATTGTCTATGTTATTTTACTAGTACCGGTGATACAAAGAATTAAAATTTAGAATGTTATAAAAAGAAGGAAAAAAATTTCAGTAATAATAAAAAAATACTTTGGACTTTCCTCTTAATAATAACATAAGAAGATAACATTTTGTTTTCGGCAAGGTTGGCGTCTTTTTCATCAAGCTATACTCTTTTTTAGCGATTCCGTGGAGGTACCTAAATAGCCTAAAGATATAAAAATATAATTTTGCGGTATGATAAATTTATTGGTTAAAGTGCTCAATATCAGGAACAGAGCGTATGTAAATCTAAATCATTGCCTAAATATTGCGTTTTATAATGAAGCAGACTGTCGCCGATGGTGTTAACGTTATGTACACATTCATATATATATATATATATATATATATATATATATATATATATATATATATATATATATATGATTCCAACAAAACTTTCGCTTGAAGATGGAACGGAGCCCATTTTAATTTAAACTCAATTCAATTTAAAGGATTATATAAGTTTTCGGCTCTTGTTTTGAAACATGAGACCTCTTATGTAGCGATTTGGAATCATATTTTAAATAAATAATCATATATATATATATATATATATATATATATATATATATATATATATAACAAGCAATAAGATAAAAGTTTTAGTGGAATAAAAAAGATTACTAAATATAAAATGGATGACTCTTTCAATGTTCTGTCTATAAATTATTCCAATCGACTGTTTCATAGAAAATACCCAAAACTCCACCGAATTTCAAATTAATTTCTTCGTAGATTGTTTAAACATTTAGATATTTATCAAACCTTAATCTCCCAAATATGCACGTTAAAGTAACGCGAATTAACAGCGTCTAAAAATTTGAATGAAACCTGTCGTGTAATTTATTGGGGTTGTTGTAACTTCTTTCTTTAATGTCGTTCTTATCATTCAACCCTTAGCCATCTATATCTAGAGACGAGACACGTTAAATTTGAGCAACATCTAGCCGACACACTGGGGTTAAAAATAGGAAATTGAAATGATGCATATGACACACTCATATCCTCTCTCCCACCTCACTTCCTCACTTCGTTAATTTTACGTATACTTGATGAAGTCCGTCAAAAACGTGTGAATTTCTTTTCATTTTTCATTTCAGCTTTTGGAAGTAAAATCTGATGATCCAGAACCCTGTTAAAGGGGTTATGGTGAAATAGCTTATTACATGGAATCTTAACGTGGTCTGTTTTTTCATTATATATATATATATATATATATATATATATATATATATATATATATATATATCGACATCATATCTCAATTCAAGCATATTTCATTAAATAATATAAACATAGTATGTCTATTTCTTTTTATAATAATCATTTCTATTTTTTTTAATTAGCTTCTTTATGTTCAGTTGGAGTTCGTCAAGGAAAGCGCCATAGTTATGGTCAACCAAATTACTTTTCATCTCCTTTGAGATCATCCTCATGTGTGAACTGCGAAGACAAACTTATTGTAACTGTGATCGTGGTGATGGTGATTTTTGAAAACACACGTGAATGCTCTCTGATATAATCATTTGAAATTGTTAAATTTATCCGTTGTAGCATTTTTTTTTTTTGCACACGTCCGAGTATAATTTACTACGAGGGTAGCAGCAACATTTTAAATTGCATTTGACTAACATTAAATGCCTTTTTCGCATTTCTCTGATTAGCTCCCATATATTGAAACGCGTGCAAAAATCACCATAGCTACAACTGACAAATTTAAAATTATAAAATAATTATAACAGAGCGCTTTTACGCGTGTTTATAAAAATCACCATCACAGTACTTGAGTTAATAAAAACTACGGTGCCTTCCATAATGAATTTCAACTTAACATCAAGAAGCTAATTTGAGAACTAGAAAGGATTATTATAAAATTAAATATATCTATATTATTCAATGAAACATGCTTGAATATATATATATATATTTTATATATATATATATATATATATTTAAAGATATTTTTGTAGGTAAAAAAAATTTAATGCTCGAAATAAAAGTATAAAATTTAATATTACAAGACATATTAAAAAGTATTAAATAATAATAATAATAAAACTCAACATATGTGTGTTTGTGTGTGTGTGTGTGTGTGTGTATTATAGGAGATTAAATCAGAAACGTTAAAATCGCTACTGAATAGCTTTCGTGTTTCGACACTAAACTGTGCCTCTTCAGTCAGGCGATGGTAAATGACTGGTGAGTAAATGATCATTTCAAATCAAAATACGCCCTCTTTTTTTTGTTAATTCCATTGAGTTTGAACTGACCATCCCTGGGATTGAACTTATAATTACTGTTGCCAAATTCACGAACCACTGCTTTAATTAATGAATCTCAATTGGTGAAGTTGGTCCCTTAAGCCTAACCTGGGTGCTGATGAGTGCCGCTGCTGTGTGTCACACTTGACTGCATCCAACAAGGTTTCTCTTTTCTACTGTTGCTACCGATACTGCTTTAGCCTCGCTGTCTTCTTTCTTTATTAACGGCACCCGTGCCATATTTATTACTATTCTAAACCTACTAATGATGTTTTCATTGCCTACTTATGCGCTGATACTTTCAAACGTCTGACTCTCCAGTGTCCTTTTCTGTCTAGTATTTTCACTTCATTACACAGGGTTTGATGGCTTTCCTTTTTCCTCAATACATGATCAGCTATGACTGATTTCATTGTCTCATCCCTAATTTCATTTTTTTTTCCGGCCTTACATTTTATAAAAAAAAAAGTGATGATGACAGCAATCATGGAGATAATAAAGCCTTTTAATCAACTAAATCGTTGGACCCTGAATTTAGTGACATAATAATTGTGGTTTCCATGATATGAGGAATGCTGACTTGAGCTCAGAAACGATTGATTTGATTTGATTTCAAGGCAATTGTATGCCTTCAACGAGTATTGTTGGTAATTCTATGAATATTGATTGCATTCTCAAGAGTTCACCCATCTATATACTCACCATGCTTAACGTTGCTTAACCGAGTTTTCAACGTGATTTTTCAAAATTCGTTTAGCGGTATATCAACCGCTATGGGTTATGTAATTTCAAAATCTAAATAATTTGAACAATTTTATGTCATCAACTAGATATATTTTGAACGCACTAGTATGTCTTCAACTATAGAAAATCTATTGCTGCTAATTTTATTCTAAATAGGTATTATTGGTAATTCTTTTATATAAAAATGTATTGCTGGTATGTTTACTATAAAAATGTATTATTATACTTGCATGGTCTTTTATTTTGCATTTGGGAGTTCAGTATTTGCACATAACTAAGACTGTAAAAGGTGCTACCACTCCGGGTTAGGGTGGACCTGGGAACAACAACAAATAAGAGACGCCTCCACGCCCTTCAAAACCTCCAATCCCCCAATCAGATGTCGTCTTTGCCGACATACTTAGGACTACTTAAGAAGGGATGAACAACACTGACAACATAAGAATTAAATTCTAAGATTCTCCAACTATTCAAATGTAATGTCAATCGACGTGTCTAGATGCCTTGATCTATCCCCTATCCTTCTCTTCATCCTTTCCTCTATTACTCCTCTTTGGTCTCGTTCCAACCCTCTGTAACCCCTTGCGTGCTAGTGGCTTCCCAACTTGCTACCGGTGAAACGCTTAAAAAAAATCGATTGATGTTACATTTGAATATTTGAAGATTATAGCTATCAGGGAAGCAAGTAAGAGGAAGGAAGTTCCACTGTTGGGAAGTGCGAACGAAGAAACTGTTGGAGTAGAAGAGTGTTACATTTAACTGTTTTGAGACGCCAACCTAGTAGCACGCTTAAATTCATGCAGTCGGGGCAAGAGTGAAAACAGCTCGCCGGAGCAGTTGCCATGAAAATATATGTAGAAAAGACAGAGGGAAACCACATCACGCCTGTAAGAAAGATAAAGTGACTGGTGTCCAGATGTTAGGTCTGGATCTATCACATTTGTTGTTAAACCTATTTATGTGTATTACTAATACTTAATTTGTTAGGTGTAAGTTCCTTCTTGTCTGCAAAGATATATCGTTCAGACCTAACAAAATTTCAGCTCTCTTTTCTTTCTTTCTAACAACATTTTCTTTTCTTTCTATTGAATTCTTTTCACATATTTTAAGCGCGTATCTGTATTCGTCCTTATGCTTGTTTTTAAATCCTCGTTTGTCATTCGCGTTTTTCTTTATTCGTTTTCCTCTCGGACAAATGCACGAATATATTTTTTCACAGATATTTTTTCTCAATATTTTAAGCGAATCTCTAATCTATTTGAACTCACTCTCAGCCCACATCTAACTTCTTCCGTTCCAATTGAAGGACAGATAGCCGATCTGCAATTAATGCTACTGAACAACTTGTCAGAGCGTGTTCAATCACACGACACCTGCAGCAGCTAACCATAAGAACGCTGGAATCACGTCACCTGCCTACAGCTAAAATGACACCGATCTGACATAGCGGACATGCGTCACGTGATATTCAAATCGATTCCGGTGCGCCATGAAACGTGTTTTTTCCACTGGAAAGACACTTACGAGAATTTCGAAGAAGCAATAACGGTGAAACTAGCCAACGATTCCTGAAACGTAAGACGTGGAATTTGACACGGCGAGAAGTTTTACTTATGAGATTTTCTATTTTAATGGATGACTATAACTATTCCTGGTATACAATGCATTCCAGAAAAAAACTTCTGAGACAGAATAATTCTCTTGCCTACCGTGTCCCATCAGAAAGTGAACGATCATGGCTCTCCACTGTTTTCTTTTCTTTGTATATCTAAGGAAGTTTTGCATCACAGTTCTTACACTACTGACCGTCACTTGTTAGGTAGTTATTCATTTTTTTTCTCTTTGTTCCTCTTGATACAAAGTGAGAAAAGCCGCCTTGAAAAACTTAACACTCACAGGACGTATACAATTTTCCTGTGATGGTTAATTTCTCGAAGCCCATTTTCCATATTATGTGTCTTTTTTTTATTGAAAATGTCCTGCTTGCTCTGATTTTTCTTGAACTTCCTTGTTGCTCAAATATGCTGCCCAAGATATTCTCAACATCCTACTGTAGAGCCACATATCTGTCGATAGGATATATTATAGGTCTTTTGTTTTTGATTGCAAGTATCCACTTTGCCTCAATTTCGTTAAAACTTCCTTGTTGCTCACGTTTACTGCCATGGTATTCTCAGCATGCTACTGTAGAACAACATATCTGTTGATACGATATATTATAGGTTTTTTTTTATTTTTGATTGCAGGCGTTCTCTTTCCTCTTATTTTCTTAAAAATCTTCCTAATTACACACATATGTTGTCCATGGTATTATCGGCATCATTGTGTAGAGCCATTTATGTCTTGATACGAACAACACATATAAAGCAACATAACTCTTACCTCAAGTCTTCTCTTCATCTCTGAGGAAATTGTGCAACATTCAATGTCACATAGAAAGATAAGTAGATGTTTCTTTTCTTAGTTTCGAAAGATTTCCTGCGACACCGCAGGACCAGCAGAGAGGACAGCGGCCTTCAACCACAACAGAAATTGACCGGTCGCACATAGGTCATAACATTTGAGATGTCCATGAAATTTTCCCTGGTCAATTAGATCTTTATTTCAAAATCTTCGGTTGATATGCCGGCCTTACTTTTGATAGACAAGACATCGCTGACCTCCTTAATCTTGGCAAAGAAAAACCTCAAGTGGTCCTTCGTGATATACAATAGTACACCGTACAAGGTAAACTTTGTCTTTCTGGTAGCCTTTCTGTACTCAGTCTGCAACCTATCAGGCTTTGCTGTGAGGATGTTCCCGGCCAGAGATTTAACAACGTCTTCAGTTGCCAACAGGATGTCTCACATGACGTTATTTCTTCGGGCCAATATATTGACCATACTATGAAGGCTTTTTAGGGATTCCTCCATGGATACCCTGTTGACACCGATCAGTTTTCTTGTTTTTATGGTTAATAGAGAGATTAGTTGCCTTAAAAAAGCGATGGCACATGTAGAAGTTCGTTGCCTGGGATTAACATCTGATATTGTTCTTTCGGGCCATTGTAGTAATGTGGTATTTTCTTTGTTGGCCTATCCACTGCCCACGCCGATGAACTAGCTGTGGGTGTCGGATCTCGTTGGTGGCGTTCTGACGTCACCGTACACAATACAACAATTCAACAGTAAAATATACACGTGATGAAAACAAAAATACTGATAAGCAATCACAATAATAACGAATTTAGACAAAATGTTACTCGTAATTTCAGACAAAAATCTGTTACGAAAAACTCCAACGTAACTTGAAAAAACTTGAAATTAACTAACGTGAAAACGTTCTCCCGTTCTGCTTATCTAAAGATGGCTTGATGACTTCTGCGCATACTCAGGCTCTTTTATTCACATATAAAAATATGGCTGACACCGTACTTCCGTGTTTGAACAATGGCTGAAACAGTGCTTCCGTTTCCTTAGTTCCCGGTTACAGCAGAAAGAACGAAAATAAAATTGATTAATGAACGGAGGTGGAATAAACGAAAGAAGGAATGAAAGGGAGAAAGAAAATGAGGTAGAACGAAAAAAAGAAAATAATGAATGCAAGAAAGGAAGACAGAAGGCAAGATAAAATGAAGGAACGAGAGAAAGAAAGGACAAATGAAATGGAGAAGGAAGAAACGAATGATAGAAAGAAGACAGAAAATAAAAGGTGAAACGAAAGAATGAATTAATGGACGAATAAAAGAAAGAAAAAAAGAAAGAAAGAAAGAAAGATCGATGAAGGAAAGAAAGAAAGAAAGAAAGAAAGAAATAAGAAGGGGTCGAACGAATCAACGAAATAAGTAAATGAAAAAGAAAGGAAAGAAATAAAATGTTAAAAGAAAAAAAGAAAGAATTAATGAACGAACGGACGAAATAAATAAATAAATAAAGAAAGAAAGAAAGAAAGATCGATGAACGAAAAAAGAAAGAAAGAAAGAAAGAAAGAAAGAAAAAAAGAAAGAAAGAAAGAAAGAAATAAAGATCGATCGATGAAAGAAAGAAAGAAAGAAAGAAAGAAAGAAAGAAAGAAAGATCGATGAAGGAAAGAAAGAAAGAAAGAAAGAAAGAAGAAAGAAAGAAAGAAAGAAAGAAAGAAAGAAAGAAAGAAAGAAATAAGAAGGGGGTCGAACGAATCAACGAAATAAGTAGATGAAAAAGAAAGGAAAGAAATAAAATGTTAAAAGAAAGAAAGAAAGAGTAGAAAGAAAGAAAGAAAGAAAGAAAAACAAAGAAACAAAGAAACAAAGAAAGAAAGAAAGAAAGAAAGAATGAAAGAAAGGGCTGGATTGAACGAATCAACGAAATAGAGAAAGAAAAAAGGAAAAAGAAAAGATATAAAAGATTAAACGAAAGAAAGAAAGAAAGAAAGAAAGAAAGAAAGAAAGAAAGAAGGAAAAAAGAAAGAAAGAATTAACGAACGAACAGATGGAAGAAAGAAAGAATGAACGAGTGAATGAAAGAACGAAAGAAAGAATGAACGAATTAACAAAATAAATAAATAAAAGTTGGCAGAACGAAAGTGGGAAATAATGAAAAAAAGAAAAAAAAGGAAATAAGAAATAAGGCAAAATCAAACTCGGTAATGTTTAAAAAAATCAACGAATGAAAAGGAGAAAGAAAGAGCGAAAGACAGAAAGAAAAAAAAAACGAAACAAAGAAAGAAAAAAAAAAAAAAGAAAAAATTAGACAGAAGGAATGCAAATCAGTAAGAAATGGAAATGGATATAATTTAAAAAGATAGAGAGAAAAAGAAAGAAATGTAATATATAAAGAACAGTAAAAGAAATTCGGGAAAAATGAATGAAAGAAAGAACAAATATTTGATATATTTGAAAGTATCCATCTTGTGGTTTTTCTGTCGTTTCACTGATGACGATCAGCACGTGATTGTCTTTGCTTCTACAAATTCTTGAAAAAAATATTCCAACCAGCGATAATGTATTTTAAATAAGCTAGTTTCTCGCTTGCAAGCACCTGATGTTTTTTTATGTCTGGAGGCGTTATGGTATCAACAAGAGCCTACACACTTGCTTCATCGCGAAACGCGTTTATGATGCCACTTCAACCTTGCTTATAATTTTCCTATTCTGAGACAGGTTTCGTTTTATCAGTTTAGCACAAGATAATAATATAGGATAAAAAAAAAGGCTGTCTCTGGATTTTGACTCAAATTACCTCCCTTTCTCCCAAATCATTATGCAACAAGCTACGGCCTTTCAGTGCCAGAGATTGGAATTTGCGTTCACTTGTGGCGTGCAAGGTGCAGTCATTGGGATGCAATTTCATAGCTGTTTCTTTTTACCTTTTCCCCGTAAACAGGATCAAGCAGTAAGTCGTAACCTAGCTTCCCTGTGTTTTTCCTTAAATACTTTCATGGTAATTATTCTGATAAATTTTCCTCTAGACTTTGTTGTTATTTTATCCTCTCTCCCAACCCTGCACATACAAAGTCTACTTATGGACACTATTTAGGACTTCATAGAGACAAGAGGTATTGTGGTGACTGCAGTAAGAATGATAAGTAAGAATATATTGTTTGGGTGTAAGAATTACTGTTTTATGTTAGGGACTCTTATTGAGATAAACTACGTTTAAGTATGCGACAGATGAAAAACTGTCTCCCTCCTGTTGGCCTTGTGCCACATATTTTGTATTCATCAAAAAATTACTTTCCTTTAGGCTTTATGAATGTAAGTGCAGTACAAGACTGGCAGCAGAGTTTCAATGATTTACATATTTAAATAGCTAGATGTAACCGTAGGTTCTATGTTGACAGTTTCTTCTATCGCATTTCTCGTTTGAGGAACAGCTTCTTGCAACCCAGTCAATTTTAATCTTCTAAAATTTAAACGCAATGTCAATCGTTATCTTCTGTCTTCTTAATTCTTATTCTTTTATTGTCCTCGCTCTTTAATAGTAGTTTTTTTCTCATATTTTCTAACACTCAGCAGCCTCTTGCGTCTTAGCGGCTTTGTTGCCTTTTTTGGAGTGAAATGATTATAAAAATAAATAAATAAATGTTGGCATAAGTGTTATATATAATTTCAAATGACTGTATCTAAATTCAACTCCTGGGTATGACGATAAACTACATCCGGCAGTAAAGCCTCTGATCAGGATATTGAAGGTTTTGAGGAGCTTGGAACCATCTCTTAAATTCTGTTACTCCCAGACCCGACCAAAAAAAAAATAAAAAATAAAAAATAAAACACTATGAAAGTACATTTTAATAGTAAAAATACCGGGAATGCATTTTTTTTTCAAGCATTTCCCCCTAAGCAAAATAGGAGTGCCACTATCGCCCAGGGGGTTAAGGCGAGTAAAACTGAGAAAAAAAGAGTGCGGATAGGGTCGATTGAGGAAAGGATAAAACAACAGGGATGGCGATCGATGTTCAAATTTTTGAAGATTCTAGTTATAAGGGAAGCAAGCGAGAATTAAGTTCCAATATCGGGGAAGAGACTGTTAGGGTAGAAATGGCAGTTACATTTAACTATTTCAAGAATAAATGGGTGGGACCTAGATGCCAATCTAGTAGCACGCTTAAATTCATGTAATCAGGGCACCAGGGAAAAAAGCTCGTCAAAGCAGTAGCCATAAAAATTATAGACCGACAATAAATGACCTACAATACATTTTATCTGTAGTTGAAAGCATATAATTGCGTTCAAAATATATTTTGTTGAAGCCATAAAATTGCGTTGAAATTATTCAGATTTCGGCATTAAATAACACATAGTATTTGTTATACGGCTAAGCAAAATCAACCAAATAATCAATTTATCTAAATTCTGAAATTCAGGACCTAAAATACACAATAGGTAATGTAAGAAATGTAATATATAAAGAACAGTAAAAGGAAGGTAGGAAAAAATGAATGAAAGAAAGAATAAATACTTGATATATTTGAAATTTTACATCTCGTGGTTTTTCTGTCGTTTCCCTGATGAAGATCAGCACGTGATTGTCTTTGCTTGTATAAATTCTTTATGCATCGATTTACTGTTATAAATTGCTAGATGTAACCGTAGGTTCTATGCTAACAGTTTCTTCTATCATACTTCTCACTTGAGGAACTCTCATCCAGCTTCTTGCATACCAGCCAATTTTGATCTTCAAACATTTCAACGTAATGTTAATCGTTATCTTCTATTTTCTTAATTCTTACTCCTTCATTGTCCTCTCTCTTTAATGGTAGTTTTTTCTTCTCATATTCTCTAACACTGAGAAATCTCTTGCATCTTAGCGGTTTCCAATTCTATTTCCAGCTTGCATATTACGAATTCTGGTTTAAATTGGTAATGGCTATGTTTCAAGCGGGTTTTTATAGCAATTTTTTTCTCTGTTTTAACAGATAAAAATGCAGAATGTGTATACTAGCAAGAAAGGAGGGGATTTTTCACTTAACAGCCGAACGCCTAAGCCGATTTCGCCCCGGACAAACTACTAAGAAGTGAATCTTTCAGTGCGCCCATGTCGATACCGATAGTGGCTTTAATTGCAATACCGTGGAAAAATTGTTCAAGCCTCTCGGTTCTTGCCCATTCAGGGACACCTCAGACAGTGCATAATGACCCCGAATGTGCTCCCGAATGTGAGGTACTGACTGGTGCTTGAGCTAACATTAATTTCAACTTTCATCTAGACAAGAAAACTTCTACACAAGGTAAATATAAAAACAGATCAATCGTGGCTGGGTGGACTTGAGGCAGTGACATTTCAGTTAATAGCAGAACTCGCTAACCGATTGCCCTACAGACAAGTCACGTGAGGAAAGAATTGTTTGAAAAATGAATAGCATTTAAACATGATTAAATATATTGAAAAGCGAAATTAAAACAAATATGGTTCGTAGTAAGTTAGTGAATCATCGAGTAAATTATTCTTGTATTAAATCGATTTCATATTCACATCCACTTTGTTATTCAAGCAAAACATACATAAATAAACACATATATAACACACCCACAAACACACACACACATATATATATATATATATATATATATATATATATATATATATATATATATATATATATATATATATATATATTTTGGTAATCCGTATTGATAATTCAATTAGAGGCATATTTAACATAGTTTGTTCTGCTAGAAAAGCCTGGTAAAATCTTTGTCCATTTATATGTGTGTAAGAGTCAGTTTGATGAATTGGGATCGAATCTTCGATTCTAATGAAATACATACCATCATAGTCTTTTAAGTGAACGTTTTATTATAATAATTATTACAATAACTGATAAAAATAAAGGGTTAATTTTGGAAGTCTCTGTAGGTGAGCCAGATCGATATACACCTGATGAAGGCCGGAAGGAACAATGGATAAAATGTTGTGAAACAACAACAAAGATAAGGTACAACGGCTGAAACGTGATCAATAGTCCGCATGTAAATAAAGATGTCAATAGTTCGCATGTAAATAATGAAGATTCCAGAAATTCAGACAGAAATTGTCTTTTTTCTTCTTCTATAAGGATCTTTAATACACCCTTGTTTTCCTTAATACCCCTATAATGATACAAAACGCAGTTATCTCCCTTTTACCTAGATAGCATGTCTTCATACGGTGACGATAGTGGACGGTCATTCAGTCTTGTTTACAGCAGCCAAGCCGTGTGTTTGTATCCACAAAGAAAAAACAAAGAGTAGTGATGCGATTTCTCTGGTCGGACAGTGATTTAAGGACTGAAATTCATTGGAGACATTTAACACAATGGGGAGACAGTGCCATGTCGCTTAGAAATATGCATGAGTGGGCCGAGAATTTTGAAAGTGGCCGGACACGCGTGACGCCCGAAGAAGGAACAGGACGCCCGTCAATCTCCACGATTGACGAGAAGATTCACGAAGGTCGAGAGATGGTAATGGCGAACCGATGAAGTAGCGTGTTCTCTGCAGATTCCGATCACTGCACTTTGTTTCTCCTTGACGCACACTGCTCACGGAGCGGCCGCGTTTACATTGTAAATGCATCAAGAAAACTGGCGCGATCAAGCTCAAACTTCGATCACGTGACCATAACAGTCGCACACATGGACAGAAGTCCGTGGGAGAAATCTAAAGATATGCTATGGCGAAAGTGTGGTTAACCTTTGACTACTTATACTTAATAAAGAGACATAAAATGAAGACAAGGAGGTGTGGAGTTTGTTCCACATTCTTCTTTTATGTGCCCTGTCCATTCAGGACGTTGGCGATCATGGCTCTCCCTTTTCCCCTTTTCCTTTGTAGTTCTGAATAAGCTTTGTCTTTCTGCTACTCCTTCTATACTCTGGTCTGTCATCCACTTGCTTAAGCCCACTAGGATTGTCATACGTTGCATTCCCTTGCCCCCCCCTCTAATAGCCATGTCAGTATCAGATTTTCAAAGCCTTCCTTTCTTATTACGTGTCCCAGAAATTTCAGCTGCCACATCCTGATGTTAAGTATAAGTTTTTTTTTGTTTGCATCCTCACCAAATCTCATAGTCTTCCACAGGTTCGGTCCATGGTATGTTTACCACCTGTCCATAGTTCCATACACACGTTGCCTCGAGTATCTGCTTCATCTTTGAGGATACCTACCAATATTCACTGCCGTAAAAGAGGACAGATATCACGTAGCAGTTCAGTACGCCTTTTTTTTTTTTTTGTTACCACGAA
>CAHIKZ030000681.1:45000-117500 GCA_903632075.3 Acanthosepion pharaonis | reverse complement strand
AAACCAAACCAAGCATATATTCAAGCATGTTTCATTAAATAATATAGACATATTATGTCTATTTATTTTTATAATAATCCTTGTTGTTCTATAATTCTTGATATTAAATTAAAATTCATCAAGTAAGACGACGTAGACTTTTCTCACCCAAGTACTTTCGATCTCCTTCCAGATCATCCTCAGGGGTGAATTGCAAAAACAAACTTAATGTAAAAGTTATCCACAGTATATCTGCGCCCTCTCTCTTACAACTTTTAGAATTCCTGGTAGATTTTCTATTATCACAGTGTGGTATATATAATAACAAAAGTGAAAAAAAAATTAATCTATATTAAATCACTTAGATTATATAAAATATATATTTTTTAAATTAAAATTTAAAATTCCCAAAGAGACAAAAATCATATATGGCTCATTTACCTAACCCTATAACTATACCTAACCCTATACCTAACCCTATCTATCTATCTATCTATCTAGCTATCTATCTATATATATATATATATATATATATATATATATATTTTGAATAAAAGACAGACCACGTTAAGATTCCATGTAATAAGCTATTTCACCATAACCCCTTTAACAGGGTTCTGGATCATCAGACTTTTACTTCCAAAAGCTGAAATGAAAATGAAAAGAAATTCACACGTTTTTGACGGACCTCATCAAGTATACGTAAAATTAACGAAGTAAAGTCTGATGATCCAGAACCCTGTTAAAGGGGTTATGGTGAAATAGCTTATAAAATGGAATCTTAACGTGGTCTGTTTTTTTTAATCAAACATATCTGCTCTGAATTTTACATTGAGCTCTCTGGATATCATCCTCCTCGGGTCTATCGATACGGATTACCTAAGTTTGCATAAACTATATATATATATATATATATATATATATATATATATATATATATATATATATATAGAGAGAGAGAGAGAGAGAGAGAGAGAGCCAATGCAAATCCAGAGCTAATATTTTAAAGAAAAACAGTCCACTTTAAGGTACCATTATAATACTTTCACGGTAATTGTTCGAATGAGTTCTTTGCTATGGCACTTAAACTTTATGAATTTAAGACCAGTACTAGACTGGCGTCGAGATCTCATCAATTTACAGTTGAGCTGGCTAGATGTAGCCGTAAGTTCTATGCTAACAGTTTCTTTTCTCGCACTTTTCGCTTGTGGAACTACCTTTAGGCGTAATGCTTTCCGGCCAACTTAACTCTGCAAAAATTTAAATGCAAAGTCAATCGTTATCTACTGTCCTGCTGATTAATCTTTCCTCTTCCCCGCTCATTATTAAGGTTTCTGTTCCTCATTCTTACACACACCCTGTAACCCCTTGTGTTTTAGTGGCATTACAGCCTCGATAGGGGTGTTTCCGATTTTAAAAAAAAAATATTTGTGGCAATTACTGAAAAAAGAAGGCTAGGAAAATTTTACACTCACAGGACATATTGAAGTCAAGGCTAAACAGAAAGGGAAAACAATTGCCTACCTAAGGAACATGTATAAATAGATAGCTGAACAGTGAGTGAGACAGTGAAAAGGTAAATATATCTAAGCGTTAAATAGGATAGGAAGTTGTGGAGAGCCATGATCGCACACACCCTGAAGCGACATGGATCTTAGAAGATGTTAATTTCTTGTTTGAGGGCTTTTAACACATCTTTAGATTCGTGAGTTTTGCACAAATCTTCTTCTTTTACGTGCCGTGTCGCTTCAGGACGTAGACGATCAAGGTCCTCCACATCTTCCTGCCTCTCGCAACTCTTAATAAGGTTTGTCTTTGTTTTATTTCTCCCAGGCCCTGTTCTACCAGGAATTTACTCCAGCTCATCAAGTACGTTACGTGCTGCTTTCCTCTGTTTCTCTTTCGCTCAATCTGTCCTGTGAGTATCAGATTTTCCAAGCCCTCCTTCCTCATTACGTGTTCAGGAAATTTCAGCAACCTCTTCCTTATATTAACTATAAGTTTCCTTTTGGTTTCAATGTTCTTTAAAACTTCGTCGTTGATAGCGCGTTCGGCCCATGATATTCTCAGCATCTTTCTGTAGAACCTCATGTCTGTTGCTTCTAGTCTGTTCTTCATCTTTTAGATTGTTCAGCATCCGCTGCCGTACAGGAGGACAGATATGACGTAAAAGTTCAGTACTCTTGTTTTTTTTTTCTAACGAAAGTTTTTTGTCTCTTAATAATTGGCTTAGCTTTTCGAATGAATGTTTGGCCATCCCAGTACGTCTTCGGATCTCAGTGTTGCCCTTTCCATCCTCTGTTAGAACACTTACCATATATTTAAATTTCTGGACCTGACTGATTTTAGTATCCCCGGCCTGTAATTTGAATTTTGGGTTTAACTTTTGGTTGATAACCTTGCATTCTGTCTTCTTGTAGGTTTCATTGTCTTAAAAAAAAGTGACATGTGTCCCTGATTGGCAATATTTTATCATAACGTAATTCCCTCTCATTTTGTTATTCAATATTTCCTCGTTTAAAATGTTCATTCATATGCCTAGTGCATTATGTCTTGGGTAATTAACAACTCATGAATTTTGATTAATTTTGATTCAGCTGAAATTTTCCTGATACCAGTTATTTAAAATGATGCTATAAATTACCCTAATTAAATATTGCTAACAAATATCACCTTTTTGTTTGTTTTGCGCCTCTTCAGGACGTGGGCGATCATGGCTCTCCGAAACGTCTTGTCCTTTGTTGCACTTTTTCCTTCCGCTATCTTTCCCCATCCCTGTTCTGCCAACCATTTACACAGACTCGTCAGGTAGGCACTGCTTTCCTATGACCATCCTGTATACAGTCCTGTGAGTATCAAATTTTCTAAGCCTATTTTTCCTCATTATATGCCTTCATCTTTCTCTTTCTGATGTTAAGTATAAGTCATTTTGTTTCCATTTTCTCTAAAACTTCATCATTCTTACCTGTTCAGTTCACGTTATTCTCAGCATTCCTCTGTAGAAACAAATTTCTGTTTCTTTAAGTATCTTCTTCATCTGTGTCCAGAATTCCCTTCCATTCAGATGAACATAATAGTTAAGTACTCTTTTCTTTGTTTTTTTAATGGGATTTTCCTGTTACTTAATACTTTGCTTAGCTTCTGGAAGTCATTTTTCTTTATGCAAATGCTCCTTTGGACTCCGCGGCCTACTTTCGGTCTTCTGTTACAATACATTCTAGATATTTAATTTTTTATACTTTGAATGAAAATATTTTTGGTAAAAAGCAGAAAATAAATGTAAAACAAACAAGGGAAAGGAAGAAAGACAGAAAGAAAAGAAAGGGAAAAGGAAGAAAATAGACAAGAAAAAAACACTGAAAGAAAGAAGAAATGATGAAAAAAAGCATGAAAAAAGAAACAAAATAATAACAACGAGAAAAACAATGAAAGAAAAAAGGGGAACGATAGAAAAATGAATGAAGGAAGGAATATGAGAATAAATGAAAGGAGGAAATAAAGTAAAAAGGTAGAAAATGAATAAGAAAAATGAATGAAAGAGAGAATGTAAAGAAAGAAACTAACACACCAGCAGTGAGATAAAGAGAGAAACAGAAAAAGAAAGAAAGAAAGAAAGAAAGAAAGAAGGATGTAAAGAAGACAATATTTACACCGTTGATATATGGTTTACTCTGGAATCCAAATTTAAATTTAAATAGTTTTAATTTTTTTTATTCTTTAACAGAAGAGATTACCTATATAATATATCCAGTAGCAATCAGACAGAAATTAATCTTCAGATATAAATAAAAAAAATAAATTCTATAAAATAATACGAGTTAAGAGAATAAACTAACAAAAACACAAAGCGCGAACGCGTAAAAAAAAGGAAGCGAAGAAAGGAACTACAGATTAACAAACGAACAGAATAACGGATTAAACATGGAATGAAAGAAATAATAGACAAAGGAAGAAGGCAGAGACCAAATATAAAATGTGAACAAGAAGAAAGAAAACAGAGATAAAGAACGAAACAACGCAAAAGAAAAAGAGCAAGAGAATAAAACAAAGGGAGGAATAAATAAACAGAGGAATGAATGAAGGAATGAATGAAGGAATGAAGGAATGAAAGAATGAAGGATTGAAGGAAGAAAGGAAGGAAGAAAGAAAGGAAAGAAACAGACAAACAAAGAAACAAAAAACAAACAAACAACGTATTTCAGAAGGATGAATTCTCAAAATTTCTGAGTATCTTTGAAAGACGTTTCTAAGACATTACAAATAATTTTAGGAATTTTCCAGTGGAAACATTTACATCAATATATAATGTTAATATAGCCGTTGTCCATAGCATCTTTTATATATAGGAATAGCATAGATTTTACAAGTATGAACAGAAATCTGTAACACATTGTTATATTTCATTTTCTTAAAACTCGTGAAGATATTTGGTAAAAAAAAATATGAACGACAGAACTGATTTAGTTGAACGATTATTTTGTGAAACAAACTCGGAAAAATGAACGCTTGGGTCGAAATGTTGTGTTTAAACTTTAGTACTGTATAAGGAACATTGTTTACTAGATAAAATAATAGCATATTTGACTTTCATGGTTGTGTTGTCATACCCTGCTATGGAAACACAAAACAATCTTGACTGAAATTGGCAACGAGGCTAATACAGTTGAGACGCTTTAAAAAATTACAGTGAAACGGTAATGAATGCAAGTGAATAAATTCGGATGATAAAGGTTAAAAGAATAATGATGAAGACACTTTTAGAATATTTCTTAAACGAATAAGATTTTATTTTTAATCATTTCACACCAAGGAAGGCGACAATGCCACTAAGGCACGGGTAGCGAAGAGGAGTGACAGAGAATGAAAAGTGAGGAAAACGACAATCAAGGAAAGGGTTTGAGGAAGACTGGAGATGGTGATTGACGTATATATATTCAAGGATCGTTTTCTAACTTATTCAAGCTGATCTTTGCCCTCTCTAGCTTTCTAAATTTCTGTCTTGGAGTAACAAGACGCCACACCGATTTCACGCACGATTTCATTTTCAAGTCTTTTTTCACTGCTCTGTCATAGCTGAACTAAGTTGGATCTTTTCTAATTGATCTCTTTAGCTCTAATTTGAAATGTTGATTCCTCTTTCTGTTGTGACCTGCTGATCAAGTTTTCCTCTCCACTGTTTCTTTGTTTTTTAAACTTATTCACCATTCTCTCAATGGTTCTGGAATGGATGAAAGCCAGCGTATACCATTACTGAAGGACTGAATGATCATTTTCCTCTCACCATCGCTTTGTTGGGAAGATATAGTGGGCCTGACACAAAGCGATTTTGACCTGTTTTCTTTCTAGCTCTTACGACAAATGGTGTCAAGTTGGCTAAACGTGTTATTTGAAAACCTGCGGAATGAAACTCAATTAGTTTAGTGGATATTTTTAGATATTAAATATTTTGTTGGGTAGACAATTATGCTGTTACAAGTTTTGGACATTATTTACATTATTCGGACTATTGTCCTCATCTTTGTCGCCGTATTTATTACAACGTTTCGGCCGTTGTACGCTCCGGCCTTCTTCAGGTGGTTCGAATGTCGAACTGAGCCGTTTATTTCGCTCGCTGGGGTAGACTGTTCTAGTTCCACGTACCATGTTTACTGGACTGGATGTCAGTTATCAGTTATCTCCTGTTAATTTTCACTCTGAAAGTTCTCCACTGCCTTAACCGGGTATTGAACTCACACTCTTTTGGGTCCTGTCACTGGATATAACCAGCGCCTTTATCCACTGTTCCATGTGTCCTCGAAGAAGGCAGGAGCGCACAACGACCGAAACGTTGTAATAAATATGGCGACAAAGATGAGGACAATAGTCCGAATAATGTAAATAGTGTATATAATACCTCATCTCAGAAATATAGACAGATACTGAAAGGCCGAAACGTTGTAATAAATATGGCGACAAAAATGAGGACAATAGTCCGAATAATGTAAATAGTGTACATAATACCTCATCTCAGAAATATAGACAGATACTGAAAGGCCGAAACGTTGTAATAAATATGGCGACAAAAATGAGGACAATAGTCCGAATAATGTAAATAGTGTACATAATACCTCATCTCAGAAATATAAACAGATAATGAAAGGCCGAAACGTTGTAATAAATATGGCGACAAAAATGAGGACAATAGTCCGAATAATGTAAATAGTGTACATAATACCTCATCTCAGAAATATAGAGGGATACAGAAAGAGACAGTTAAAATTTCTAGACCTTATAAAGAGATTTGGGGAATTTAACACTCAAAAACATATTGTAACTAAGCGGTAGAGTAGGTCACTGAGAGTCGCCTTACATTTCAAAAGTTTGAAGTCACGCCCCGAATTAGCCTGGGATGAACTTGTCAGAAGAGCGAAAATGAAAAAAATGGCTTTTAGAATCATTGAAAAAAGAATGGAATCAGTTATCAAACTTATACCTTGAGAAACTTTTTCAACGAATTAAAAAGAATTATGCTGCAATAATCAAGGCTAAAAGAAGAATATTTTAACGAGAGCAAAATTTAATCATAATTTTTTCTTTTTGTCATAATAAAAATTCTAATAAGAAATCACGTCTTACTTTTTTTTTTAAACATATATGATAATTTTATCTTATTTAAAGTACAACCCACACCTACATTTTGGTCCAATTAAAAAAAAAAACTACCAGGGGTAATTTCAAAATTTTGAACTGTAGTGTACCTAACCAGTTTATTTTTATTTATTTATTTATTTTCTTTTTGATTTGACGTCAGATAATGGATGATATTTAATAAAACAAAAATCGCTAAGAGCTACAAGTTATTGTAAAATTGAAAAGAACCATGATGGCGGACAATAAAAGAATAATAATAATTTTTTCTCATGGTATCATGAAAAGGGGTGTATTGCTTTGTAAACATACGCTTGTGCGTCTAGATTTCGCTATATATTTAATATTAGTGTTCATGCCTTCGTCTAGAGGCGAGAATTTGGTGACGAAAGATATTATCATCACTTTTAATTCACGAACAAGCGCCAAGCAATAATGCAATCTGTTGAAAGAATTTCTGCCTGGTGTAAACAAAACAAGCAAACATTATGTTTCCTCTCCTCCGGTTGTGTCTCTACATGAGAAAATTTAATTAAGACCTATTGTTATTTTGAGGCTGGTCGACACCGACAGCAGGATCGGCATGGTTGTAGTGTCAGTAAATGCTACACTGTTTCGTAGACAACATTTCTTTTGTAAAGCACCATTTCATGGTAAAAAATGACACCCAGTATAATTCAAAATTTAAGCATATCCGTATCTAAGCAGTCATAAATGGAATATATATATATATATATATATATATATATATATATATATAAGTATTCGGATGTCTAGTCGCACTGAGGAGCTGTGATACAGCGAAACAGTACTGTCTGCGAATGACATAATTTAGCGCTTGAAAATATATTTCAATTGAGCACTGTTGAGTGATAAGCTAATTGTATAAACAACAGTCACCTGCGTTAATGCAAAGCTCTTCAGTAAAATGAATTGGAGCACTCTGTCTGATTGGCATTTGTTTTCATTCGTAAAACAATACGCAAGATTTATTTGTTTCTCTCTGTCGAATGAAGATAGCTTACTGGTAGGAACTCTGACTGATCAGTTAGGTTTCGATCCGGGCTTGAAATATGTCTAGTCGCACTGAAGAGCTGTGATACAGCGAAACTCTACTGTCTACTGGAAGCACATTTTCTCACTTACTGAATTGTGAAGCGCTTCCTAGCTGAGCGGTAACCCACACCGGATATAACGTTGGTCTCTCCTACAAAGACGTAGATGCAGCTTCGACTCCTGCTGGAGAACATTTTCTTTCAGATTTTTCCACTATGTCTATAGACGAGATATCATCAGATATAATACACGCGGTCTATACCAAAAATAAAAATATAGTGTTTATTTCGAATACGATTATCCTCTCTAATGATGTTTGAGGTAATAAAATGTCGGATTAATAACAAATCCATTAATTATATAAACATACATATATATATATATATATATATATATATATATATATATATATATATATATATATATATATATATATATATATATTCCAGTCACGTTCATCATGCAAAGGCACGCAATAAATGCTCGTATTATTATTCAAAGCAAAACAAATATACACCTTAACTATTCAAGCATGAACAGAAATTGACAACACCTAAAATATACACCTTGAAAATGGCTTAAGAAGGGTCCGAAAGCGATTGGGACAATATACAATACGAGTAATTTTTGCACTTACGTACTCCCATCAAACGGCAATATTTAAGAATGCTGGAAAAACTAAATACAAAATTAAATTTTCATTGTCTGTCATATTCCTCTAGGATATCATAGGGAATTTCTTTTTTATGTTGGTGCGATTACACAAGCGAACGAACATGTGTATTCAATATGTGGCAAAAAGTTCATTTGAAAATAATAAGAAAAATAGCGAGCGAGGTTTAAAGGGAGATAACCGTGAATCCGAAGTCATACTATTATAATTGATAACTCTCTCCTCCAATTTGCAAACCCTAGTTACTATATTCTTAATACTTACTATAATGCAAAATATCACAATGATAAAATTGGACAACAATTATTTATAACAATTTATGCTGTGACTCATGCATGCAATTACAAGTAATCCATAACAATATTTGAAACTTAGAAATCATATCTATTTTTTGTATATGAATTTTTAAAACTATTTCTAAACCGTTGATTGTCTTTTAATCACTCCGTCTCACCTGCCTTCCTCTACCGCCGCACTTATGAGGCACGCCACGCCCTTTTGGAACCACTGGTATAGAGCAAGAGATCGTGATGGAACACATCCCTTTTCGGGCCTGTTTGAATGGTAAGCGTTCCTATTTTTAGGTTGGTTGCCACTTCAAAGCAATAGAGCGTAGTCTGGCCTCATATTTAAACCTTAGTTGGGGAGAGAAAAGATGGATTTATATCTTTTCCAAAATTCTTTGTGCGAAAGTAGATGTTACGCCCTCAGTCGCAATTCGAATTCAGCTTAATAATAAACCTCTGCTATAATAAACCTCTGCTATATTCTTGGTTAGCAGGGGGTATAATCTGGGTTTTACCCCGGTTTTACCCCGGTTTTACCCTGGTTTTACCCTGGTTTTACCCGTTGGTTATATGCAGCAGCCATCTCTACTTGCTCCACGTGCACAATCAGTGTTCATTCAATTGATCTTCCCTGGATATCACCACCTCTGTCACCACCAATCTCATAAGATAAATAACAGTTATTCCTTGGAAAGCAAAGCGGGGCTCTTTGTTGATAAAACGGCAGGTGACTTCAAAATAAGAATGACAAAATAAAAAGAAAAGAAACGGGAATAATAAAAAAACAGGGAAAAATCTGTCGTACTGTGTCGTATATACTGAAAAGACCTAAACTCTCAAATACTTAAAGAGCTGAACGTTCTACATCATGTTTATTATTATCGAGTCATCCGAAGTAAAAGTCCTCTTGAAATACGCAAATTGAATTGTTCTGCCCCTGAGAGTACGCTAAGTAATCTGAAAGACAGTCAGAGAAACGTGCTCAGGCAATTAAGACTCTGTAGACGAGGTACTGCTCATCGGAGGGTTTTCTAAAAGTAAAACGGGTAAAACTAGTAGTGACAAATTAATACGCATATGTATAAGACTAATTTTGTTGTCTGAAAATACAAACACACAAATGTAATGGTGGATATGGTAAAAGCAGACGGAGTAAGGCCGCTTGTCTAAATGGCTAACGGAAGCTAGCGAATACTTCGTTTGCATGAATATGTATAAAGTTTGCTCCGGGAATACATTTCAATGCTGCATCTAGTTCAAGGAAAGGAAGTTAGAAGGTTATATTTTACAACAGTGTATGGAGAGTGGACACGTGTTGAAATGGTTCTACACAGTGTGATACAAATTTATAAAATCCTAGCTTAGAATCTGCCCAACTGCGTGGCATTTAAGCTAGCTCGGGCAGAGGGCTCTTAATTGGGCCTTCATCACAACAGGTAGAGATGCGATATGCAATAATAAACTACTGAAGAGCTCAAAACTGATCCCTGCATTTTAATATTGCATTAATATTTAAGCTTACCTTTTAAAAGTTCAACAATAATTATTCTATAGTCACTTAATTTAAATACAATTTGATGTACGTAGGTCCTTACTTTCTGTACAAACAGTTATTTTTATTTCATGAGTGACCTTCGCTGAATGTCACAATTAATTTCGATTAATCCTAAATTTATTTCTAAATTATAAAAATTGTTACGATAAAAAAAAAGTCGTCGCAAAAAATCACGTTAAAAATCGCCAAAAACAATCTCAGTAATGAAATTTTGGAAAACCAAAATTTCAGGATTGCCGTTCTGGATCCGGCCAAGAATGTTTTTAATTTACTAATGGAGTCGGGTTGATTGCTAAATGGTATGTTACGTTGGACTACGGCCTCCAAGAGTAAAGTTGAAAAAACGACTATTTTAATTTGAAACACTGAAATCAAGAACAGTAATCTTTCCATTTTAACATGAGCTGTTGAAAGTTAGAGAGTTGTGTCCCTTTAATTGTTTTGTTAGTATAAGGAAAGATGGCGGAATCCGATAACAACTGCAATAATGAAAAACTGGGAATCGAAAATTTCAGGATGGTGGTGGGGAGTGTCACCGGAGCGGCTCCGGATTCGGCCCATAATGTTTTTAATTTTCTCACGGAGCCGGCCTGATTCTAAAATGGTATGATATGTTGACCTACGGCTTCTAGGAGTATTGAAAAGTGTGACAAATGGAGGACATTTCATTTTAATTTTAGTTTGTTACATGTATCAATTGATTTTTCATTTTATTCTCAATTGATTTTCTTTATTCTCATCACATGAAATTCCAAATATAAGTTTAGTGAGACTTTTCAGGAAGAGAACGCAAGCTTTTGATGATTATTGTGAGATTAATTTCAAAATGAATGCGATATAATCTTGAAAGAAATAACGAGCAATGTTCGGGTCAGTGAATATAACTTAAGTTAATTTATGATAAAACAGTCAAGACAACACTTTTCTCTTTCTCTTTCATTAATTTCTCCCCTTTGTCGTATATTTGTATATTTTAATTCAATAATAAATATTTATATCTTCTTTATGCCGTGTTGCGAGATCAATAAAGCATATAAATGTGAAAGACAACGATCCATTACTCATCACACACTCAGACACATACATTCATAAGCCAGCACATACATTTAAATGCTTATAAAATTTAATCCTGCCTAACACCAATGAATAATAATAAATCCGTGACGGATCGCGCCATGCCAGGCTTACAGCATGAGCTTATTCACCCTACCAAATGTCGTATTATCATAGGCTCCACACAACTAGCTGAGTCAGTTCTAGACTCACAGATGGATGTCACGCATAGCATCCGGCTCGTTCAGAAATGTATAACCTATCATCTAAAGTATTATCTGATTCGGAATAAAGGGGTTCAGCGATGCATCAAAGTCTTACTTGTGTACTGGTGCTCCGAAGAAGGGAAATAACTTCGGCAAAAGAAAAAGAGGCATAAAAGGTAAATGATTTTTGGAATAAAATTTACAGAAATAAATAAATGATTTAAATCCTCCAAAGAATTCTCGGTATGACTAATATACACATTAAAAGATACGGAAATTATTTTTTTTAAAATTACGAAATATAAAAAAAATTAAATAAGTGGGGTAACAGAAGCAAAATATGTTTTACTAATATTTTTTTTTTAAAAATGAAACATTTAAAAATATTGTCATTAATTTTGACAAGTACTGAAAGTTTCATTAAAATCAGACAATTATTTGATTTTTGTAAGAATTTCAAAATCAATGATTTTCACCGAAAAAAGAAACGCGAAAAAAACAAAATTTTAAACATTCTAAAAAGGGTTAAAAAAAATAATTTGATAATAAAAAAAAAAAAATACTCCTTCGTTTTTTTTTCTTCTTACTTAATAATAACAAATATTTTGACAATAAAACTTTGTTTTTATTAAATTTAGTACTTCTTATCATTATGTCTGCTCAGATTTTATTGAATCTTTGGAGGTATCTACGTTAATCATGTAGTAATATAATGCCACACACAAATAATTAAACTAAGTGTTGTGGTACGATCCACCTAATTTACATAGTGGAGTACCGACCGATATAAATATGGGTTGGTACCGGAAGACGAGGAGAAGTAAGAAGAGATCGAATCGAGAGACTCTGCCCGACTGCGATTAAGTCAACCCATTCTACAGGAACAGTCTTCCCAAAAATACACCAAAACTAACTGTAAATATTGTGTTTCAATACATTTTGTTTACGTACATTTTGTGTTGTATTATTATTATTCCATGCTTATCCAAGCTTCAACACTAAGAAAAGGATATTTTACAAACACATGTTAACATATGCTCCAAACTGTTCGTTACTGTCGAACTCTCTGCCTTGAGCAGAGACAAAGCCAGACGAGGCTTTGCCGAAGGGCAAAGTTTCGTCCGGGGAAGTAGACAGACTCAGACCGGTTTATGCGAGTTCTACAGGAATAGTTTTGGCCGAGCCTACGGGCTCGGAGAACCCATGCTAAACTTGGCCTTGTGCCACATACATCCCTCGTGGGGTGGGGGTTAAATATTAACATGTTTTAATGTTGAACGCAAATACAATCTAAAATGTCAGCTTCCAAAAGTAAATAATTTAAAAGTAAATAAATTTATATACTTTTTATTTCCGCGTATAAAGCGACCTTTAGATAAAACGCGGTAAAAAATAAAGCAAAACTTTCATGAATTTATCCTATATCTGTAGAATAAGGCAACGTTTTATTGATTATATAAAGATGGTGTTATCGAAAATGTTCTTACTGTATCCTTAGAAATTCAAAATAAACAGAATAAAAAAAACGATTCTAGGTTCTATACACGTCCCCTAAAAGGGAAACCATTGTTTTGTTTACGTTTAATCACGTGATATCTTCTTCTTCTTCTTCTTCTTCTTCTTCTTCTTCTTCTTCTTCTATACATAGGAATATATGATGAATCTCGTGATGCGTTAGAAAAAAAATAAACAAATACTGAAGAGTGTGAGGAATTTGATGGGTTTTAGATATACAGGGTGCGATGAATAAATTGTCTTGTAAATTACGCCAAAAAATGAAATTCTGTTGAGGTTTCTTTTAGACTCGATGAATTACTTAAATATAATTATCAAATCCTCCTAATAATTTCTGTCATAGATATTAATATGTATCAATATTTTCATTTTCTTTCTTCTTTTAATGATAATGTTATTAAGATTATCAGACGATATGATAAAATAAATAGAGAAAACTTGTCCATATATATATATATATATATATATATATATATATATATATATATGTTCAATAAATAAAAAAAAGTCATCAAAATGTTCGTTATAAACTCCGTATATTTGCTCTAATTTCGGGTGAAAATGCAAATTGTACAACTTTTGGATAACTTTTTATAAAAATGTTCCTTGATCTAATCTTTCTGTACACATGAGATCAAGTAACAGCTTAATAAAAAAATGTCCAAATATTGTACACTTTTTTTATTTTCACTTGAAATTAAAGCAAATATACAGAGTTTAGAACGGCTCCTGATCATACATTATAGCCATTCATTGTCTGTTTTATTTAACAATATATGTTTGAATAATGAAATGCTGCCCCAATACACTATATATATATATATATATATATATATATATATATATATATATATATACAAATGAAGAAACGAAGAGTAAGATTTCAGCGTTCAAACATTATTTTAAAACAAGGCCCAATACAAAAAGTAGAGCCGTAAATATTTATTTATTATGCAGTGTTACGTTAGAACATGCACATACCCGCTACAAAACTATACAACGTTGTTTCAACGTTAAAATTAACGTTGAAACAAGATGTAGAGATTTGTAGTGGGTATGTACATGTTCTAATGTAACACTGCATAACATATATATATATATATATATATATATATATATATATATATATATATTGTCAGTTTGACGTTCAACTATGTACGTAAAATAGGAGGAATTTTGTGGTAAATATTTTTGAAAGAACAACTTTCCAGAAATTTCAAAAATAAAAAAATAAACCAAAATCCAACAAGAGGTTTACCGATGGGGTCTGCTCTTAGTGTCGTTTCGTCTTGTTTATATTCATAGACAATTCTCAATTAACATATCCACAGTACACGTAGTGTGTTTGATATAAACGTACAAAATGTCCGTACACTGGCACAAGACTCAAGATGCGCGATCGGTTAAAACAAAACAATTTATCACGAAAAACAAAGCCTACCTTAACAACAAAAAGATTAAAAAAAAAAAGCTTGTAATTAATGTATTAATTCGTAACAAAAAAATATTTAAATAAATGTCATGTCGCCATCGAAACTGAGTTTTGCCACTAGCGTGCAACGACAATGGTAAAATGAAAAAGATTCATCCAACTGGCAGAAACATTTCCTGTAGACATTTGCGCTTTCTCTTGAATAGTATGTCATTTGATATATTTCCATTCGAATATTTTGATGGCATTTTTATTTATTGCTTTCTTCTGTATATTTTTGTCATGTGTCTTCTAGGTTTTCTTTGCCCGTAGAAAGATCTATAATTAATGATCACATTATTTTATACACTGATAATGTGAATGATAACGTCGGAAAGTATGTATAAAGTAAAAAAAAAAAAGAGAAAAAAAAAATTCTGTGACGCCAAAGTTTCCGTTAATGTTGCGAGCGTAAACACTGCTTTTGGTGAAACTGACTCCAATGAAGTTATTCTCCTTTTCTCTATAAGAGAATCAATGAGTCGTCGTATTCAAGCTAGAAATCTTTGTAAGAAAAGCATAATACTAGTTAACAGATCTAACGCCATCATCCTCTTCTGCCAGGGTTAGTAAGTAAGTTCCTCTTTTAAGTATTATGTCCCTTCAAAACATTGGCGTTCATGGCTCGCCACTATTTCCTGTACTTTGTAGCTCTTAATATTCTGTGTCTTTTTATTTCTCCCAATACGTCTTCTCCCATCCATTTACACATGATCATTCCCCTTTTATGTCTTGTCTCTTCAGGACGTCGACGATCATGGCACTCCACAATTTCTTGTCCTTTTTAGCTTTTAATATTTTGTCTTTTTTGTTATCTCCAATCACTCTACTGCCTTTCATTTATATAAACTCTTTCCTCTTTTATATATTGTGCCCCTTCAGGACGTTGGCGATCATGGCTCTCCACAATTTCCTTTCTTTTGTAGCTCTTAATATTTATTTTCTTTTTGTAATATCTCATAAAACCTCTCTGCTATCTCTCTACACAAGCTCGCTATGTAAGTTATGCGCTGCTTTCATCTGTCCTTTGAATTTCATTTTTTCCTGTGAGTATCAAATTTTCCGAGCCTTCGCTTCTCGTTATGCGCCTGATGTTAAGTATATGTATGCTTTCCTGTTTATCGGGGAAAACCTCTTTTAACTAGGCCTGCTTTAACAGCTCAGCCACGATGTACTTCACAATAAAGGAAAGCCCATTTAAAGTTAAATTTAATGCCCATCTCTTGTGTCGACATTTTTCACGCTAAATATAACTTCTATAAAAACCAAATTAATGTCGGATCAAAAAATATAGCAATTAATTCTGTTATGGTCCAGGTTAGGACCAAGGAAGAACAACACGAACACAAGAGTAGAAATAACGAAGGTATATTACACGAAATAATAATACAAGATGTAGAAGGTGTTAGTATGACTGTCAGTCTGGTTTGGAGTGAACTACTGTCGGCTCGACTTGATAAGGTATCTAGCCACCCTCTCACGAGGGTTGCATATGGCACAAGGCCGAGTTTAACGTGGGTTTCCCGAGCCCGTAGACTCAGCCAAAAATGTCCGTAGAATACGTATAAAAGGGATCGGGTTGGTCAACCTCCCCGAACGAGACTCTGCCCTTCGGCGGAGCCTCGTCCGGGTTCCTCTCTGCTCAGACGCAGAGAGTTCGACCGTCAAGCCGAGAAGCTCGGCTTGATTCGGTATTTAGCCACCCCCCCACGAGGGTTGCATGTGGCACAAGGCCGAGTTTAACGTGGGTTTCCCGAGCCCGTAGGCTCAGCCAAAAATGCCCGTAGAACCCGTATAAAAGGGATCGGGTTGTTCAACCTCTTCGAACGAGACTCTGCCCTTCGACGGAGCCTCGTCCGGGTTCCTCTCTGCTCAGAGGCTGAGAGTTCGACCGTCAAGTCGAGAAGCTCGGCTTGATTCGGTATCTAGCCCCCCCACCTCGAGAAGCTCGGCTTCATTCGTCCCTCTAGGCGTAGTATACATAGTGTTAGGAAGAGTTCTTTCTGTAGTTATAGGTAAGGAACTATGACAATTTCTTAAATTAAAAAAAAATCTTTTATGTACTGAAATATTTAATCTAATAAAACAAATTCATAATTTTTAACAAAATATATGCAGTTGAACATCTTTCTTTTTGTCTATATCTCTGAGATGAGGTATTATGATTATTTACATTATTTGGACTATTATTCTTATTTTCATTGCCATATTCACAACGTTTCGGCCGTTATACACTCTGGCCTCCTTCAGGTATTTGGAATTTCAAATCGAACCCTTTATGTCGTATACTGGGCCATGTGTTCTCAAGGAAACATGGCGCAGTGAATAAAGGCGTTGGTCAGATCCAGTGACTAGGCGCAAATTGAGAGTTCAATACAAAGCTACAGCAGTGGTGGAACAAAAGATTGGAGAGTTGAGTTAAAGGGAAATAAAAGATACAACCCGGAAGAGGCATGGCACGTGGAATTAGAACAATATACTGCGTTGGACGAAATAAATGGTTCAGTTCGAAATTCTAATCACCAAAAGAATGTCGGAGCATACAACGGCCGGAACGTTGTGAATATGGCAATAAAGATAAGGATAACAGTCCGAATAATATAAATAATCTTTCTTTTTTTTATTGACTATATATTTCTTATATTATTAATAATGTTTAACTATATATTACTTGACGATATTTTTTTTATACATCGACAATCTGAAAAGTTTCTCATGTGCTATATTTCCCCCAAAAGTGTTTCACTGGCGAAAAATAGGCCTAATAATTTTAGAGAATGGCCCGGGCAGCAAACGTTTAAGCCTACACACCTGATAAATGGTCATATTTTGTTTATTTGCAAGACATTTATTAGGTTCATTCATAAATAAAGGCCTTTTTTGGTAACCAGTAGTTATGACGCATGCGTCAACTGAACAAACTGTTCTTTAAATATATCTTAAAAGCTGATGTGAAATAAGTTAAAGAAGTTCTACGCAAAGGGGAGTGGGTTGGTAAGTATAAATCTCTGCTACAGCTTTGTATTATAATCCTCAATCTTAAAATCCCAAATGTTGAAATCCTGAAATTTAAAATCCGGAAATTTGGAATCCCGAATGTAGCAAAATCTCGAAATATCAAAATCACGAAATTTAAAATTCTGAAAAATCAGAATCCCGAAAAAAAAGTCTTTGGGAGAAATTAAAAAGAACAAAATTGAAAAATACCTCTATTTCTAAACATTTTCAAAATACTGTTTAAGTAGTGTTTATACATTTGACACATTCAAAATTCATTAAAAAAAATATAAAAATGTAGAATATATGAATAATTTATACTGAAAGATTATGAGCGAGAGCCCTAAGACAGTCTGTAAGATCTAGTCGGTTTTCACAATCGTTAACTATACAGTCTAACCCGGATATAACAGAGTTGTCGGGACCGGAGAAGAAGTCTCTTATATCCAGGTTTCTCTTATATCTTGGTTTCTCTTATATCCGGGTTTCTCTTATATCCGGGTTTGGTCTTTTTTGTTTAGGTAAATATGGGAACACTTTGGGACCAGAGAAAATCTCTTTTATATCCGGGTTTCTCTTATATCCGGGTCTCTTATATCCGGGTTACACTATATTTGTAAGCCTTTCATCACAATCAATTTTTTTTTTCTTTTTGGGCAAAACTCAATCGAAAGAATGATACAATGAAAGGGGAGGGAGATGAACCCAATAATAACTAAAAATGAACAAAACATGCAAACTAAACATAACATATGTTAGTAGGGACCGTCCAACCCTCAAAACAGAGAGGCCGCTGTATTCTGCCCAAGGGAGAGAATCAAGAAGCACTCTCGCTAAGGGAGTGGGAAAAGAGGATAAAATATTATGCCGGAGTGGGTAATATAAAGCTGACCCAGTCGAGATAAAAAGGGGACCAAAACAAACTGGGGAGGTTGGGAATCTCGACCTGGACCATAACCAAAGAGCAGCGGGGATACAGGCCAGGAACAACACTTACTCACATTAACTAGGTACACTTAAGCTTGTCTAACCTAACCAAGGGGAGGGTTCCACAGGAAGCCACCCCGATGTTCCATAGGTTGACCTAGAAAAGAAAATCAAGGCTAGCCCTGGTCACACGAACCAAGCTCGCCTCTTTTACCCACCTTTCGCTGAAGACTGTCGAATGCAATCGTTTTCTATCAGATCTAATCTTCATCTTGAGTTGATGCTCAAAGAATTGGATTAGATGCTGATAAGAAAGACGGTTGCCCCGCAAGACTTCCTCCATCCGCGTCGTCCAAATCACCATTCGAGCCGTGGCCATCAGCATCAGAAACACCATTCGTTTCTCCTCGGAATACGAGGACGACACATTGTCACACGTGTATGCGCGATCAATGGACACAAGCTGTTCGGGAGCGAGACGAGCCGTCAGCTCGCCGACATGGTCCCATAAGGGGCGGACCCGGGGGCAATGGTAGAAGGCGTGTGAAGCCGTTTCTTCTAAACCAAGACCACACCGTTCACAGTCTGGCAAATCCGCCAAACCCCATATGAAAGCCTTGTCATTGAGAGGCAGCCGATTCCAAGCCAATCGCCAGGTAAGCGAAAACTCAGGGTTACTGAGGTAATCCGCCGCTGGCGCCCAAGACCAATAGGAGCGATACTCCTCCTCCGACAAGCCGAGCGTATCACGTAGCGAATCCTTCGCGCGACCCTCCACTAAACCACGATAGAAGACCTTCCTAGGCCGAGAAAGGTCACTGGACCGGGGAATGGTCTTCAAGGCCAACCGACACTCGCGGAAGAAATCAGAGTCACCCCGGGGTTTATAACGCCGCTCAACCCGCGAGATGCGGGGACTGATAGTAAGGCTAGGGAAGGCGTCCCTAACAATCCGCTCCAGAATCGGATCTCCTCTAGTCAATGCGCGGCGTAGGAAAGCCAACCTAGAGGCACGGATGTGACTCAAAAGGTGCGGCATTCCCAGCCCCCCATGACACGGACGTTTAGTGCAGACTCGTCTGTTGACCCTGTTCACGCGTCCCCTCCATAAAATGGAGGATAGCGATCGCTCGAGCGCCTTCCTACGGTCTTTACAGAGAGAAAGTAGGGACAATCGATAAAGGATCAGGGGGAAAATGTATGTAACACACACCTCCGCCCTGCCCTTCACGGACAACCGCCGTCGATTCCAAGTCTGACCGGCAGAATCGACCTTTGCACGTACTTCAGACCAATTTTTCTCCAGATGGAGGTCAGGCCCAAACCACACTCCAAGAATGCGAACAGGACCGTCCGTCCAACCGAAGCGGCCCGGAAAAGAGACCCCCTTCCAGGCACCTAACCGCAAGCCGGACGACTTGTCGAGGTTTATCTCGGCCCCTGTCACCTTCTCGTACCGATCAAGCGCCTTCTGTACCGCCTCAATGTCGCTGCGGGACGACACGAAAGCAGATACGTCATCGGCGTACGTGGAAACCCTGGCTCGAGACCCTCCAGGCAGGGCAATTCCACGTAGGCCGGACTGCCGTTCTCGTCCTTCAGCCGGCGAAGGAGAGGCTCCAACGCCAAAGCATAAAGGAGAGGCGACAGCGGATAACCCTGACGAACCGACCTAGACAGCACGAACGCGTCCGACAACCTTCCGTTCACCTGTACCACAGCACTGGGGGAGCGATACAGGAGGCTAATCCAGCGGCAGAAGTTGGGTGCGAATCCAGCGGCCTGCAAGACAGTAGCAAGGTAGCGATGGTCAACCATATCAAATGCCTTGGACTGATCCAAATTGATCAGCGCGGCTTCTTCGTCGTCTTTTACACCCTCTATGATCGTGCGGAGCAGATGCAGGTTGCTCTGAATTGTTCGGCCCCTCACAGAACAAGTCTGCTCAGGTCCCAACAGAGACTCGGCAACTGACTGCAAACGCTCCTGCAGGATCTTGGCCATAATCTTTAACACTTTGTTTAGTAGAGTTATGGGCCTGTAATCATCTAGCTTCCCCCCACCACCTTTGCCCTTTTTCAACAGAGTGATCACACCCCTGGTGATCCGGTTGGGGATGGACCCCGACCGAAACCAGTTGTTGAACACTGCTGTCAAAATCGGAACAAAGATGTGCGACAGCCTCAAGTACAATTCGTAGGGCAAACCATCCAGACCGGGCGACTTGCCTCTGCCAACCTTCTTCAATACCGCGTAGACTTCGCCCTCCGTGATCTCTCCCTCGCAGCTAGCCGCTTCAGTCGGCGAAAGCCGAGGAAAGTCAGCCAAATAGCTACGAAACTCACGGAGACCAGGCTCCTTGGTAAACCGGCTCTCGAAATGGCGCCGAAACGCCTCGCACATGTCGTCAGTGGCCCGAAGAATATGCCCCTCCGGGGACTTGACTTCACGAATGAAACGATCGCCACCTCGACGGACCTCTTCCCTGCGCAGATCTGCGCCCATCTTACTTAACTTATGTCTAATTACCTGGCCCATGTACCGCTCGCTATTCAAACGATCCAGGACCGCCCTAGCTAAGTCTATCTCTAGGGGATCCCCCCAGCCCCCACCCGGGTGTAACTAGCTTTAAGTGTCTTCACCTTTCAGCTCTATCTAGAGCGAGCCGTTTGCTGAAATCAGTGGTGAAAGAACTAATCCTAGACTTAAGGCGTTCCCACCACTTATTCCCGATAACCGCCCCCACTAGCTCCCGCTGCACTAATCTAGTTAGCTGTTGCTGGAAGTCCCGCCTGTCCAGTAAAGACAGATTGAACTTTCAGTACCCAGCCATTCTAGGCCTATGATCTAACGCCACCCGGGGACAAACGAGTTTGTGGTCCGCGTAGCCTACCCAGTGGAACGTAGGGCAATCTAGTAGATCTATGTCGGCTCTTCTAACATTCTGTCAAGATAGCTAACCACCTTTTCAGAAGGCCAACTAAGAGCCCACGTCCACATGTTCCCCCTGGGATGATCGACCCGGTATCTATCGACGAGACCATAATCGTCGATCAGATCAGCCAGGCTACGATCGTCCCTTCTTCCACTAGCACCCCGCCCCCTGTCTAACTTGGGGTCCAGAATGGCATTCCAGTCCCCCATTAAAACTAGGCGCGTTGAATCAACCAGGAACGGCCCCAACTGCCGAAAAAACGAGACCCGCTCCTCCTGGTCATTGGGCGCATAAACCGCAACGACTCGGAACGAAACACTTTTCACGGCAATATCGGCCACGATCAACCGGCCCTCGGCATCGGTATGCACAAGGTCCACCTTCGCATCAAGAGTCCGTCTGACAAGCAAAGAAACCCCTCTGGCAAACCGATCCCCATATGGTGAATAGACAACAAAGTCATCCTCCAGCACACACGCATCAGCACTGCAAACAAAGTGTGTCTCTTCGATCGCGGCAACATCTACATCCAGGGACAGAAGGTCCCTGAGCAGGCGGGAAGCCTTACCCCGATCCCTTAAGCCCCTCACATTCAAAGTCTCTATCTTGGTTTCCATTTTCTAAGTCTGCAAAGAAATAAAACAGCAAAAACCTACTCACATACGGAGCAGAAATCTGAAGGTGAAAGGACCCCGACGGAATGTCCCAGGCTACCAGTGCCTAACTCGGTCGTCATCCGACCATCTGGGACAATCCCGCCAACGTCCATAGGGAACATTAATTTTGCTGCCCTATATACAGAGGGATGGAGTAGAACAGGGACCCGCCCTGCACAGAAATGTGCTATCTTTTTTAGTTGTGGTGTTCCTGTTTCCAGAACTCTAATCTCTGGGAACACCTCCCTGCACTCCTCCAAAAAGTACCAGATTTTAAGGTTCCCCCCCGTGTCCCTCACACAAGTCGTGACACCAGGGGCCTTCGGAAAATTTCGGGGATCCTCTATAGATTTCCCGTCAATCGTAGTGATTTTAAAGAGAGGACCCAGTCTGGCCTTTCTGTGAGCTGACATATCCCTTTCCAGTTCTTTCCGGTCCACCTTACAAATTAGGTCAGGACCCGGAAAAAAAAACTTTCTTTCTTTTTTTTCCTTTTATCTGGGAGAGGAGAGGAAGGGGTAGGTGTGGGCAGTGGGGTGGAAGTGTCGGGGGGGGGGGCTAAAGAACCTAAGGAGGAGGTTGACGGGCAGGGTGACGAAACCCTGGAGGGGGAAGAGGAACGACTCTTAGTTTGGGAATCCGCCTGAATCAAGGATGCTGGTAAGGATTGGGACCACGATGTTTCTGAGTGTCCCTCCTTCTGACTGCTGTGGTGTCTCTTGTTAACTGCGGAGGCACTAGGAGGAGGCATTTGTTCCACCTCCATCTGTTGCTGCTCTTGCTCCACCTGCTGGGGTTACTGTTGTTCTGGCTGCTGTTGTTCTGGCTGCTGGATCTGCCTCTGTTGTTAATGTTGCTGCTGCAGCTCCTGCACCTTCTTCCTTTTTGCTTGCCGCTGCTGCTGCTGCTGCACCTGCTGCTGCTGCACCTGCTGATGCTGCACCTGCTGCTGCTGATTCTTTTTAGTGGCCTCTTTGGTGGAACTAACCGGTTTGGTTTTAATGGCCGCCTGCCGTTGCTCCCGCTCTTCCGAAGCCACCTCTGCCTTGTTTGACGCTGCAGCCTTCTCCGGGAGTTCCTGCTGCTGCTGTTGCTGTTGCTGCTTGGGAGGTGAGGTTGTCCCTTTGGCTTTCTTCCTCGCTACCTCCGTCCACTCATTCTGACCGCCTTCTTTCCTGCTTCTGCGGGCACCACTGGCGTAGGTACCGGTGCTTGTTTTTCTACCGGTGCCGGCTTCTTTGTCGGACACAACTTTGCCAAATGTCCAGCCTCTCCGCATACCCAACAACAGGGCCGGCGACCTTCCACTACCACAAAAATCCTCCTTTTTTCGCATAAAATTGTGTTGGGGATGTCTTTGAATCCTTGGCGGTTCAGCGTCACCACGACCTCCATATCGCCGGTGGCAATCCTCGCCTTGCTTCTAATCGCCGACACCCCCTCCACAGGACCGTAGTTTAAAAAAAAAAAGCACCCACCTGGTCTTCTGTAATGTACATGGGCACATCATGTAATACGATCCTAGTCTTCCTTGTGCCCATATACTCGGTCTGCAACTTCAACGTCTTTGTTGTCAGGGTGCAGCCGGCCAGTGCCTTTGCCGCTTCCTCCGTTGGTAAAAGAATGTCCCAGCAGGCATTGGACCTACGGGGCAAAACCTTGGCCCCGATATTCAATGCCTTTAGGGCTTCCTCCATGGGCTCCCTATTAACGGGAGTAAATTTTTTGGTCTTGATATCGACCGTCAACAGGGAGATAGTCCTTGTTGCCACAGTCTCCATGACTGAAGGCACCGGAACGAGTTCATCTTTTTTGATGAATTCTTTTAACTGCTCGCGCCGACTCTCATAGTATTCTGGGCCTTTTTGCGTCCTTTCCTGCACCCAAGCAGATGATGCCGTTGAGGTAGTGGCCAAAGGCTCTTTTTGCTGGGTCCCCTTCCGCCATAGCGGGAGGGTATTCCCACACGAACAGTTCTTTTTTAAAAAATACAGGGAAAAGTAACTAACAAAATCTCACTTACTTTTTCTTGACGTTGGCAAAAGCGTCCACTGACGTCCAACTAATATGCACATTATACAAAAACCACTGTATATAACTAGTGAGCGAGTCAGAATGACTTATTTCCCTTTATAGTCGGCCAATAGAAGATTGACCAATCAGAAGCCACACAACACTATATTCGTCGTGTATAAAGGCGGCCATCTTTGTTTCTCCTAGTGGAAGAACCAGAGGACAGACGGAAGAACTACGCTCTGCTAGCTTGCTGCGATATCCACTGCGAACCTGCACTACGCTTTCCTACTGTCTCTGAAATATTCACTGCCAAACTCTGGATTCTATACGACCGTCATGAAAATGTCTAACAGAATCTTCATTCAACTCAATGGTTTTAATCACATGAGAACATGGTGCAATGACAAAATTACGCAGGTGTAGGCTTTAAAAAAGCTTTATTCAATTGAGATTACACGATTCGCATATAGTGTCCTTTTATAGTCCCAGTAAACAGAAATGGCTCTGTCAAAGAGGAGATTAACAAAACAAGAAGAGACCACTCTTGATTATTCATAACACATGGTTTGAGAATGAGGCTTTCTTTCTGGATTCTTCCGCGAGGATTGGCGGAAGAGAAGAGTTTGTTTTTTTTCCCGTCGGAATGGATGCTGCAGATGTAATGTCTGTTTCGTGTAGAGGAGAAAAGTGAGGTCGACAGAGTGAGTTAATTAATGATAATCATATTATCCTGGACCATATGGAATCAGTGATTTCTGATTCGTTTACATCGATGTACGGTTTTTTAAATACTCGAAATGAATCGGCTGAAATTAAATATTTGAATGAGTTTCGTTTGAATACTTAAAAATATTCGGTTGATTTCAGTTTTCTTTTTCATTTCACATCCGGATAATCGGTTTCAGAAAAACCGTATCACGGATAATCGAGGGTCCATTGTAGTTGACAACGTTTCATCTAATAATAAAATTAACATATTTTTTGTATATTATCCAACGTATCTTTCTTTATTAACTACATTTCCTATTACGATTTTATTAGATATTGGCGTGTTTACTGCTTGTTAATTATGTTAAAACAAGCATGATGGTTGCTGCAAGGGATTTTAAATGCACATTATAAATAATAAAACATTCCAATTTTAAATTGATTTTTGTGCTTAAGTTTAAATTAATTTTCATTCAAACTTTGCAAAGAAATATTATATATAGTAATTCTTTGTAATTTGTTCGCTAAATCTACACGTTATTATTTTGTTTAATGTAATAATTTTAATGATATATTTAATTAATTTTTATCGGTTTTCATGACTGAAACTTTTTCATTAATTCGAGATATTTGGTGAAATTTATCAATTTAACTTAATTCCTCTAATTTATTATTCGTTTTATTATATCGTTGATTAAATAATCCAAATAAATAAACTGCAAATTCTGTCTTTCTGTCCGAGGGTCCTAAACTTCCCTAACACGGACAACACTTGCTCTTCATAGAGAAACAACGTTTTGGAATGAGGATCATCCTGGATTGAAAATATGCTTTTCATTTAGTACTCGAACATCTAACATTGAGATTTGTGTTGGGTGAGGATGGAACAGTTTAATATTTGAATTTGAATATAAATTAAAAAAAATAGAGATTTTAAAAGGTTTTAATTTAGACTCAGTTTAAAATAACGCAACAAATTTGTGATTTTAAATATATGTATATGTTTTAAATTCAGTTTCAAATATCTTGAGAACTTCGTGAATTGAGAAAATCATTTTTTTTTGTCATGCCAAGGAATCAGAATTAAATGTTTCGTGGCGTGAGGTTTTGAAGGTCCGCTGAGTTTGTGATTTGAAGAACTCAATTGAATTTTCAGTGACGAACTCCATTTTCAGCATGAATTGCAATTTCAGCTCAATACGGTCTTTTGGTCGGAACTGGAATTATAGCCCAAATCAGAGTTTAACTGATGCTTTGAAGTTCCAAGGAATGAATTGAGGAATTCAAAGTTACTTCTTGAGAATTATCACTGCCGTTTCCTGTGTTTGACCAGAGATTCATTTCGTTTTGGACCAGAGGCCCAAGTAGCTCTAAGCAAGTGTTAGCTGAAATGTCCACAATAATAATAACAGAAATAATTTTTTATTAATTCCCCTCTAAATTTCGAGTTTTATTTGTAAGACATTTTTTCTCAACTATAGCTGTGCGTCACCAATCCATTAATCTGGGAACTGTATCTATGCACATCACCGCCCCCCCAATATATCCCATATTTCTTGGAATCACAGACGTGGCTAAATATTTTCCTGATGTCTGCGACAGTTCTTATATTCACTTATTTATTTATTTATTTATTTATTTTGCACGATTCCTGAACACGTCAGAGATAAATTCTATCTTTCACTGTTGTGTCGGAAACCTACCACCCCTCTTGAAGATGAACTTGTCTGCGAATAAAGACTTTAAATAGTGGCATGTCAAGAGACAGATGAGAGAGAGAAGTTCTTAGCTGACTCCCGACGTCTCTCTGCGTTAGCAGAGAGGAACCCGGACGAAGCTTTGCCGAAGGACAAGGTTTCGTCCGGGGAGGTAGACAGGGCCTGAACCTGTCTAGGCGGGTTCAAAGGCTATATTTTTGACAGGGCCTACGGGCTCGGATCAACCCACATTAAACTCTGTCTTGTGCCACATTCAATCCTCGTGGGGGGATCGATAAATACTCAGAGAAGTTCTTAGCTGAGCTAGTTATTGACTACTCAGGCGATTTCTGTACCTTTTTACGAACCTATTAAAATCTTTTTTATTGTTACGTGTTATTTGGCGTTTGTCTCTACTAACCCCAAATCAACATCATAACATTCACAGATGTCTGATTTGTTCGGAAATCATTCGCTTCTTTTCCTATCTATCTACCTTTATTGATCTACCGACCTACATTATATTAATACATGCCTCATTCAACAGTTGAATCAATACAGCGAGTATTGTAGGTGGGATAACTGAACGAGTCAAGCGGTGATCCATCATACCCCACGTGTATTTAAACGGGTACATGTTTGCCGATCTTTCCAACTAAGGAATTCGTTGTTTATGTTGAAGAGTATATCAGACATGGCAAACATTATGTATCTTGGAATTATCCTGTTGCAGAAATGGCTGAAGATCAAGTTGAAGTTTTTTTTTAGTTTTTTTTAAGCGTTTCACCCCAAGCAAGGCGGGAAGCCACTAGGACGCAAGGGTTACAGAAGATTTGGAGCAAGATCAGATAGGAGTGATAGAGGAAAGGATGAGGAGAAGGTTAGTGGATAGATCAAGGCAACTGGAGATGTCGATTGACATTATATTTGAATAGTTGGAGATTATAGCTCTCAGGTAAACAGGAATAAGGAAGGAAGTTCCACAGGCGAGAGGTGCGAGATATGAAGTAGAAGAGATGGCTACATTTAATAGTTTCAACAGTGAAAGGGTGAAAGCGGGATGCCAGCCTCGTAGGGCGCTTGTATTCATGAAGTCTGGGAACCAACGAATGCAGCTCATCGGAGCAATTACCATGAAAGTATTTGTAAAACAGACAGAGAGAGGCGACGGCGCGTCTGTGAGAGAGCGACTGTAGACGAGATGTCAGATGAAGGGCCAATTATATTGCATATCCGCCTCTGGATCTTATCAAGAACCCCGAAGCAAACACAAGGGGCTCCAGACCATATATGGCAGCAATACTCCATGCAAGGGCGGATTGTTGATTTGTAGATCTGAAGGATCGATTCCGGGGAGAAAAATTTCCTAAGTCTATGTCATCAAATAAATCAAGTGAAGAAATTATCTAAATTACCTACAGTGAGTTGTATTAAGATTCTCCATCAGAATATTATATCAGGATGGTAGCCTTGGTCTATCTTTTTAGTGCGTGAGGAATATAAAAGGGTGATAATCCTGGTCCCACTTTTTGCAGGATGAGTGATATACTAGGGGGGTAATCCTAGTACATCGTTTTACTTCATGAGAGATAAAACAGGGTAATGACACTGGTTAAAATTTTTAATGTATTAGAGATATAACAGGATATTAATTCTGGTTCGGTTTTTTAAGATATAGTGATTTTCCAAGCGTAGCATAGATGTGGAACAAGTAGGAGCACCCAGTGAGGATCGAACTCACATCGGTTTTTTAAGGCATAAGAATATAACAGAGTGGCAATCTTGATCAGCACAAAGGAAATAAAAAAAAAAGGTTCACTGCATGAAGGATATAAAAGGGTAGTAACACTGACTCACAGTCTTACTGTATATAACAGGGTGGTAACCCCGTCTTACTCCATATAATAGGGTGGTAACCCCGGTTCAATATTGCACTATACGTGAGACATAACAGGGTCGTGATCCTGATTAAATGCTGTACTGCATGAGGGATATAACAAGGTGGTAGTCCTGGTTCAGTATTGCACTACATAAGTGATATAACAGGGTTGTGAGCCTGGTTCTACCGTTTACTGAATGAGAGATATAGCAGGGTTTAGACTTAGTTCAACATTTTAATGCTTGCGAATGTCTAACGACGATTTGAAACAGGAAATAACTCAGATTAAACCCCGAAAAAAAATTCCGAGAAACTAATTAAGCATCGTGGAGTAAAATGAAGTAAAAACGCATTAAAATGAACCAAAAATGCGTTTTTGAGCATGCGTTTTTGAGCATGCGTTTTTGAGCATGCGTTTTTGAGCATGCATTTTTGTGCATGCGTTTTTGAGCATGCGTTTTTGAGCATGCATTAGGAAGATTTGAACGATCCGGTAACATCACCGAAGCCATAGTGTCTTCATCTTAAAGGTGTCTTACTATTTTTTTTCATATAACATCAGTTACCATTATGGTTTAGACTGGTACACACCATGCCTTTGCTGTTGAATTTTTTTTAAATAATAGCGAAGCTGCAATTGCAATATAAATCGTTTTGTGCTCACTTCATGTTATTTCAGAATGATACTGCTCCGGATAGAAATTCGATGCTGTTATGGGTTGAATATTTCAGGGTCACGTGTTGAGCGCTTAAAAGAAAAGCACCCGGAAGACCTCGAAGTACTCCTAACTTCCGGGTAATGGATAACTTTAAATATCGTCTACAACAGTGCATGGTGAACAGAGATCACTATTTGGAACACTAAACAATTATTATCTCAAAAAGTCTTACAACCTATAAATAGTTTGAATAACCTGCAAAACGTACCAATCAATCTAAGTAAAAACACAAATATACCACAAATTCAAAGTGTAGTAAAATTATTCTTCACCAACACAGCAAGAAACATCCTTTTTGAGAAGAACAATTACAGTCGATGCAAAATAGATAGTTGACAACAATGTGCATCGAAAGGGATAAAAAAATGAGGTATCGCTAGCTACTGAAAAAAACCGGTATGAATCCGAAGAAGGTAATGTGGTGTATCCAGAAGGCTTGACAGAGTTTCGTCTATTACCGGCCTCTTTCTGAAAAAAACAAAAAACCTTGAAAAGGTTGACTGCGTTGTCCTACTACATTCCTCGTACTAACAGGACCTAACGCCTCCAATCGCCATTTTAGTTTGATCTCTATATTTTCTAAGGCCTTCCATCAGCATGGCCGCTGCTAACCACCAGGAAAGTGACTTGTTGCGGCTCCTCGGGCTAAAGTTCTCGGCTGACATGAAGTGGAAAGACTATACAGAACCCATTGCTAGGTCTTTTTGTTTTGAAAGTTGTTTCACTGTGTCGTGCAAGATCATTTTTCTTTTTACACAATCTACCTTACATATCTATAAGTCTCCCATTCATGTATGCCTAGAATATTGCTGCAATATATAGTCTGGTGCTCCCGAATATTAATGGTCCTGGCCAGGCGACTCGGATTCAGTCACATTGCTACCGTCGACAAGTTGCTTTTCCGCGCCTTTTCTATAAATACTTTCATGGTAATTGTTATTGAGGCTAGTTTTTAAATTCTTGTATTATTTCCCTCCTTTCACAGACAATGAAGTGTACATGTGGGGACTAGTTAGGATTTTCATAGAGACAATGAGGTATTATGGTGGATGTAATAAGAAAGGTAAGTTTTTGGTGTTAGGAATATTGTGGTATGTTTGGGTCAGTAATTTTGGCTAGCTATGTTCGCATGAGCTCTTCAATATGGTACATATGGGGACTAGTTAAGATTTTCATAGAGACAATGCGGTATTATGGTGGATGTAGTAAGAAAGGTAAGTAAGAATATGTTGTTTTGGTGTTAGGAATATTGTGGTATGTTTGGTTCAGTGTTTGTGGCTAAACTTAAGACAGTAGATGACCATCGTTTTCCGCATTCCCCATTTTTGACCTTGTGCAACATTTTGTAAATATTTACAAATAAATATCGCTCTTGGCCATGCTACCGAGTTTATTTTTTAACTTAAGAGCAGTACTAAATTAGTGACGAGGTTTCATCAATTTACAGTTGAGTTGGCCACATGCAACCATAAATTCTAGGTTAACAGTTTCTTTTCATGCACTTCCCGATCGTGGAACTTCTCTTCCAGATTGTTATGGGAGCTTACCCATAATAATAATAATGGACTATTCCATACCTAATAAATACTGCACCTCGGGGATAGGCAAGGAGTCCATCGCTTAAGTCTTGAACGACGGATCGGTTGAACTCTCTGCCTTCGGGCGGGGAGGATCCCGAAAGAAGCTACGCCGAAGGGCGGATTCTCTTTCGGGGAGGTAAACCGACCCTGAACCCGTTTATGCGGGTTTAATGGGCATATTTTAGGTCGAGCCCACGGGCTCGGAGATCCCATGTTAAACCGGCCTTGTGCCACATGATGCCCACGTGGGGGGGGTGACTGAATATAGTCAGTAGTTCAAGCCGAGTCAGTTGTTCAAGTCGAGTCAAGAGTCGAGTCAGAGGCAGTCCGAAACAGAGTCGCGTTCAGACAATTACTGCAAGACATTGGAATAGTGATACTGGTCGAGACTACATTGTTCTCTCTACTAAACCTGATTGTTCATACTAACACTTACTACTTCTCTGTATATATTCCTGTTGTAATATATCTGTGTTATTCCATACCTGTGTTCGAGTTTATCTTTATTAGTTCTACCTTGGACTGTCACCATAACCGGACCATAACACAGATTCATGATTTCCAGTCAATCTTCAAAATTTTTTAATGCAATGTCAATTGCTATCTAATGTCTTCCTGAGATCACTTCTTTTGTTCTTTCTCCTTTAGTAATGTTTCTATTTTTCTTCTTCCACAACCAGTAACACCTTATGTCTTAGTGGCTTTGCTACCTTACTAGGGTGAAACCGATTAAAGAAGAGAACTTCAATTCATTTGGAGACAAACAAAAAAACACACAGTCCAGAGTCTGTCTATATTTCTGGGATGAGGTATTATGTACATTATTTACATTATTTGGACTATTGTCCTCATCTTTGTCGCCATATTTATCACAACGTTTCGGCCGTTGTACGCTCCGGCCTTCTTCAGGTGGTTGGAATGTCCTCAAGGACACATGGCACAGTGGATAAAGGCGTTGGTTAGATCCAGTGACAGAACCCAAAGAGTGTGAGTTCAATACCCGGCTAAGGCAGTGGGTAACTTTCAGATGGAAAAATTAACAGGAAATAATTGATAACTGACATCCATCAAAACATGGCACGTGGAACTAGAACAGTCTACCCCAGTGAGCTAAATAAAGGGTTCAGTTCGACATTTCAACCACTTGAAGAAAGCCGGAGAGTACAACGGCCGAAACGTTGTGATAAATATGGCGACAAAGATGAGGACAATAGTCCGAATAATGTAAATAATGAACACACAGTCCAGTTCATCAATTTCTAGGAGTATGAACTCAAGAAGCTGACTCAGAGATGAGGAAATGTAGTAAAGATAACGCACACATAGCTGAAAAAAATCTATGTACAATTATTTAAATATTGGCTTTGAAATTCACTTAAATAACGCTACGAACTTTTACTCCGATCCAATATTTTTTAAAAAGCAAACCCTTGTTTGTTTTGCTGAAGGTATTTACAAACTATTCCGATGGCATTACGCCATAGTCTCCGCTTCACCGATGGGTTCAGGTGTTGAAAGTCTACGACGATAAAATCTCTTTTGAAATTTTCGACGTTTTCCCAGCAGTCGCAAGAAGAGCTAACAAATACGTCACAAAAGTTGCAGTGGTTGACTTAGTTAAAAAAAAAAAAATAACTAACTAAAAACGATAAAACGAAATTGTTTCATCCCTGACGACTGAGAGGTGACAAAATTCTTCCATCCAGCGCAGGTGTAAAAGTCACATTTACACCTCGATAAAAAGAAAGCAACGATAAGACGAGGTCAGGAAAAGTGGCTTTCATTGGAAACAAATAAATAAAATAAACTCAGAAATTTAACGAAAAACTTTCTAAATTCCTGGAATACTTCTTGGATTAAAGAGAGTTTTTATTTCTGTTGTTTCAGCCTAAGAGCCACTCAATGTAGATGGATACTGAATGAGGTGATAGAGAAGTAAGAAGTGTAGAGTACGCGGATATGCAAATTCTAACAGTTTTTTTTTCTCGCACTTCTCACTTGTGGAACTCCTTTCCGGCTCCATGCTTTCCAGTCAACATTAATCCGCAAAAATTGAAATGCAACGTCAATCGCTATCTACTGCCCTCCAGATTAATTTTCTTTCGCTCTCTCTCCTTAGTAATGTTTCTGCTTCTTAACTTTTTATTGCCTTGGATGGGGTAAACGCCATTTGAAAAAAAAAATCACACACACACACACACACACACACACGCGCGCGCGCGCACACACACACACACACACACAGACACACACACACACACATATATATATATATATATGTATATATACTGAACAATAAAAATATTAAAAAATTAAAATCTTCAGACACACTGGGTTGTAGATTAATATTCTTTCGTTGTTATTATTATTATTTCATTTAGATTCCTTGACAAGTTTCGGCCAACATGGCCATCATCAGGAGAAAAAAATCTTCTGCTTGCTGGTAGCAGTGAACTACAGAAATGAATGTCTTGATAGAGTAAATGAACTTTTGTCTGTAGTTTTCATTTGATTTTATTATTTTTTTAACATGAGTCTTTTAACATTCCTTGTGTTGGTCAAACAGTCCCTTTTAAGTTGTTATTTGAGATATTTGAGATGGCTCCATGCTGCTCTGAATTCCCTTGGTCAGGTTGACAGTTTTATTGGTTCCTGGAGAGGGGATGCGTCTGTTAAGCGTATGTGTGTGTGTGTTATTTGGTTGTTAGGAAGTGAGTGAGTATGATATGTGTAAGCGTGTGTATATTACTGTGGGTGTGTGTTATCATTTAGCTCATTAGGGAGTGAGTGAGTATGTTGTGTGTAAGTGTGTATATTCGTGTGGGTGTGTGTATAAGTGTGAGGCCTCGACACCTCCGTAAGCATGTCTGTCTTGTGTGGGTGAGAAATGTGGGCAGGTTTTGATTTGTAGGGTTATATATTAATACTATCTATATTGTTAAATTTATGGTTTGCATATATATATATATATATATATATATATATATATATATATATATATATAAAGTAATGAGTCAGAACCTACCTACCAAGGTTTCACCTAAACAGATCTTTATGTTAAAACTGGCTTTCACCAAAACGGACCTTCAGGGTAAAACTGCAAGAATCTCGTATGAACATTACCCGGAACCGGTTATAGATATGTGGCCTGTAACAATTTTATGGGACTTTAAAATACACACAGACAGAACAAAGCTAATTCCTCAGAGATGGTGAACGAAGACCCCCACCCACCCAAGAACAGAATGTGTTTTCCTATAGAGATGTCAGTTTCCTGCAGATTGCAACGTATCTTTGAAGATCTTCACAAATTCAAGTTTCTTTAAGTTGAAATCTCAAAAAATTTGGCACATGAGGTCATCAATAATTCCAATTGGAGTTATGAGGACATCAACGACTAGCGTTGTAGTTCACGGATTGATTGGAAAAGGTCCCGACAGATTCTATGAAGGTATTCCTTGTCGCCCATGCTTTAAAGAAATACAAAAAAAATGTACTCACGAATATAGCTCACGCATTACGAAGAGCTTTCTCAATGTAAAATATGTATGATCTTAGGGTTTATTTGTTTGTTTTTTCACAAAAATGATCAGGGGAACCTGTCATGAAGCCATTTCTGATCTTAGGTGTCTAGTTGGGACTCGGAAGTAAATGTGTAAACAACAGAAATCAAGGATAATAATAATAATAATAATAATAATAAATATCCAGAAACGATTGATCATTTTGTATCAGGTTGCACGATGTTGGCACCCACCGAATATAAAACCCGACATGACAAAGTGGGCCAATATCTGTACTGGAAAATCTGCAACTTCTACGGGAAGGAAACTGAAAGAAACTGGTATGAACACCACACAGACCCGGTTACGGAGATAGGACCTGTTACAATTCTATGGGACTACACAATACACACTGACAGAACAGTCAAGGCCAACCGCCCAGATATTGTTATTAAAGACCACAAACAAAAACGGTGCCTCCTTAATGACATGGGAGTCCCTGCTGACTGCAATGTATCTTTGAAGATATTCAAAAAGCTGTCAAAATACAAGGACCTTGAAATAGAAATCTCGAAAATGTGGCATATGGGAGCATCAACAATCCCTGTTGTATTTGGAGCCCTAGTATTGGTTGGAAAAGATTCCAGTAGACTAATTGAAGGGATTCCTGGAAGTCCATGCCTCAAGGAGATACAAAAAATTGTTCTGACAAGTACAGCCCACATTTTACGAAGGGCTTTATCTATGTAATATTTTTTTTTGTCAGTGGAAAGTGTCATGATGCCATTTCTAACCTTAGGTCCCTGGGTGGGACCCGGAAAGAAATGTGTAAACGCCAGAAATCAAAGAAAATAATAATAACAATAATAATAGTAATAATCTACAGATTGTAATGTATCTTTGAAGCTCTTCAACAAACTATAAATACAAGGATCTTGAAGCAGAAATCTCAAACGTGTGTGTACATGAGGACATCAATAAGTTGTAGTTGGGCCCTTGTATTGACTGCAAAATTTCCGATAGACTCATTGATGGAATCTCTGTTAGTCTATGCCTTAAAGAGAATACAGAATATTGTACTCACAAGTACAGCTCACACATTACGAAGGGCTTTATCTATGTAAAAGGTGTTACAGTTTTTTGTGTATATGTATATATATATATATATATATATATATATGATTAGTGAGTTGGTGCAAATGCTTTGACTCGCTTTATGGTCTACCAATGGAAGGTTAACCAATCAGAAGCCGCAGAACATTGTATCCGTCGTGTATAAAGGCGGCCATTTTTGTTTACCCTTCACGAATGACCAGTGCCAACTTGTCAGGTGAAGATGACAGAAGGAAGTATTACGCTCTGCTACTTTGCTGTGATATCCGCTGCTAACCTGAACTACGCTTTCCTACTGTCTCCGAAATATTCACTGCTAAACTCTGGATTCTATACTCGAAGACGACCGTCATAAAATGTTTAATTTGTGGATCTTGGGCTTTTTTTTTCTTTTTTTTTTTTTTTTTTACAAAAGAGCCCAGTAGAAAATTTCTTGAAGTCATTTCTGATTTGAAGTCTCTGGGAGGAAATATGTAACCAACAGATAAAAAAAATAGACAACGGTAACATAATATTTTATAGTATTTTTTGTGACTAAAATATATCATTACAGTGTCTCGAGTTGAAATTTTACATTTCATAACTTGCGATGTTATAAATTTAAGAACCCTTTTTAACTTCTATCTGCATGACTGTAGGTAACCTCCAGTAGAGTGACCATTGATCCTTCTTGGACCAAAGTTTTCCACTCACTTAAAATGGAAAGAGTATATTGAATCAATTGATAAGTCTGCCGCTAGGGATGTTGGTTTACTGTGTCGTGCAAGACAATTTTTCTCACCAGAATCCATCTTACATATTTCCAAATTTATAGATCAGCAACGTTGTTGGACCTGATGGTCTCTCAGCTTCAGTGACTTTCCCAACATTGTAACGTAGTTTCCTTTAATAGTTAATTGTTCTGATGGAATTTATTCTATGGTACCTAGACTTTATGAATTTAAGCGCAGTACTAGATTGGCGGTAAGGTCTCATTGTTTTACAGCTGAAATTGCTAGATGTAACCATAAGTTTTAAGGGAACAATATTTTCTGTCTCTGTATCTTATATTTTTGAGATGAGGTATTATGTACACTATTTACATTATTCGAACTATCGTCCTCATCTTTGTCGCCATATTTATTACAACATTTCGGCCGTTGTACGCTCCAGCCTTCTTCTATGCTAGTCCCCCAAAAATCTCCTGAGCCGACCAAACATAGAAATGAATACAGTTAGCAGTAATAAGGTGTGCCAGAGAAAAGCGATAATAACAACAAAAATTGGTAAAACATGAAATGATAACAGCAAAAATCCCAATATGAGTACTAGTAAAAAATCGTTGCTGAAGACATTAGGTTTATAATACCCAGAAATTTACACAAGGACACGTGGTACAGTGGATAAAGGCGTTGTTTAGATCCATTGACAGGACCCAAACAGTGTGATTTCAAAACCCGGTTAAAGCAGTGGAGATCTTGGTGAGGGGAATTAACAGGAGATAACTGATAACTGACATCCATTAAACATGGCACGTGGAACTAGAACAGTCTACCCCAGTGAGCGAAATAAAGGGTTCAGGTCGACATTCCAACCACCTGAAGAAGGCCGGAGCGTACAACGGTCGAAACGTTGGAATAATTATGGCGACAAAGATTAGGACAATAGTACGAATAATGTAAATAGTGTAGTTTTGATCTCACTTCTTAGTTTTCGGATTCTCTGCTGGTTTCTTGCTTTTGAGTCAATTTTTATGTTCAAAATTCCAAATGTTACTCATTATCTTCTCTTTGCTTAATTGTTGTTCTTTGTCACTCCTCCCTTAATAGTATATTTTAAACATATTACTTATCACCACTTGCATCTTATTGGCTTTATTGTGTTGCATGGGGTATAAATGGTGTAAAAAAATGAATGTCTTCTTTTTGTCATGTTAGTTCAAAGACGTTTGGAAGTTGTGGCTATCGTACAACAATCTTGAGCAATAATACAGTCTCGTCAATATAAAAGAAGAGCTCTTCAACCCTAAATCGCAACAAACATACAGGATATCATTGATTTTTATTTATTTATTTTACCCTAAAAACGTTTCTCTAGAAAGTCATTTATGTGTGATGCATTTTCAAATTCTACTTTATATGAGATTGAATAAAATAATTGTAAAAATATTCTATTCTTTTTTTTTTCTTTTTTTAGATTCGTTTAGATACGGTGATTAATCAAACAGGTATTTTAATTTAAAATTTGAAAAATCATCATTTTTATTAAATACAGATCATAAAATAATTAAATCAAATTTTTGAAAGTATTGCTCTAAAAGGGAAATTCTTCTAGCGATAATGAAGTTAGCATTCGCTGACTTGTGACACTTTTCTGCTTTCCACAGTTTATCGTACGGGGAATCCAAATTTTAATTGCACGCAATGTCATAAAAAGTCAGTGCGTGTAAAATTGATAATTAATTGAGATAACTATTTTTTTTTTCTTATTAATAATCTTTTATTATTTTCTTTTCCATTCCGTTATAATTAAAGGAAATCTGAGATTCAGGATGTACAAGACTGACCGCTAAAATAAAAAGAATGAGTTTTTTTCGTATTGAAAAAATACACATCAAGAGTAAAAGAAAGAGCCTTCATTCAAATTCCCTTTGCTTCTCTGCTTCTTTCTCTCTCTCTGCGCTCTTTTCTCTTTCTCTTTCTGTCTGTCAATCTCTCCATCAGTCTCTCTCTCTCTGTTATACTAGAACATTACCTATTCTATTGTAATAGACTCTCCCACACATAATAAATAGTAGTAGTAGTAGTAGTAGCGGTCGCCAGTTGGGCTCAGTGGAGTTGAGTGAGTCAGTCGATGTCGGACATTGACGTATCAATCCACCACAACTAGATTGCTGCGTCATTAACTCTTATTTCAAGTTCCTAACGTTTTGTACGTCGGACCCTTTTAGGACCGACTTAGCGAAATACAAACCTCCACTGTGAAAACTACTTTACAACACTCTCTCTGTGTATTTTTCTTTTTTCTTTCCTCTTCAACAGGCCGGGTGTGGTGAGCCTCTCACTAATATATCGCTACTTCCATGGAAAATGCTGGGACGAACTTGGTTATGCCAGGTTTACCTTTCACAACTAGGACCAACCATTCTACTTACATTGTAGCAAACCACAGATATTCCCCCACCCCGTTTTTCACCCAAACAGCTTCTTCTCGCGAACCACTGCTCTGCGGAAAAGACTCCCAAGGGAATGCTTCCCGGATCAGTACAATCATAACAATTGTTCAAGTCTAGAGTCAACCCCTATCTACCCCTATAAACTACGCATTAACTAATCCTCTACCTCGAGTGCCCTCCGGCCGTGTACAGTGTGAATCTTACTGTAAAAATAATAAAAATTAACGCTCTCTTGGTAAGAAACGTTTATAAATTCAGCAAATATTATGTATATTAAAAGCTTGGGGTCAAAATTTCTCCAGTCGTAGCGAAATCTAAGACGTGTCTTCCAAGTTTACTCTGTTAAAATTAGTACATCATACACATATTTGTGGGGAAATTTTGAAGCGACAAAAAGGGTTACAGATCTACTTATAGACATGGAAGTCAGTGTACCTAAATGTGTCGTGGGATTCAAATTCACCATAGGCCTAAATTGGAGCACGTATATACGACCCGTCGCTAAAGGTGCTGGAAAAATGGTGGTCTCCTTGTAACCCTGCAGGAAGTAGCTGACTCTCTCTTTCATGTTTAACGCTTACAAGCGACAGATCAAACCAAAAATTGAGACTTGCTGACATATATGACCTGGATCAGTTCAATCTTATCTTTCCATGTTTCACAGAGTTCAATATTGTTTACGTGGTATTATGAGGGATACATTATTTTCCACCCAACGACCTCTTTCCCACAAACGAAATATTGCTGGCAAACTCGTTGCAATATCGCTATTTCAACAGCAAATGTTGAGGCGATCTCCATTTGTTAGTCACACCAGTTTATGCCTTTAATCCAAAGATATTCCTTGCTGTATCCACAGCGTAATATCACCTTCATTCCGCGCATATTCCACTGGTGAGAAGGAAGTTAAACACTCACAAGTAAGTCATCGACTTTCCAAGAACCGCTCTTTTTTCAAACAGTCTACTGCGTTGATGTTTCATCGAACACGGATAATGGAAATAGTAATGTCACTAAAATTACAGTTAAACCCAGAAGAGTTCTCAATCAAAACGCATTCTCTTGGCGGACATATTTTTGTATCTCGTAAAATTGGAAGGACTTAATTCAAAACATCAAAATGAACAAACAGCTCATTTGACTGACACAGAAGGGCAAAAAAGATATTTTACTTTTTAATTCTACCAGAGCCAGAAAGCAGTTATTGGGTATCTTTAGCATAAATATAACAACAATACACCATTTTTAATCAGTTCATTAGTCCGTTAAATATTTACCTGGCATTGTAAAGGAGTCCGGCCAAAACATTGTTAATGCGACAGTATAGATGAGAACAACAGCCCAAATAATCTAAATAGTGTAAATATGTATGCCGTCTTTTTTTACGAATGCAATGGCATTCATCTCCTTCGCAGTTTCGATACTCTAGCCTCCCGCTTGGGCAACCATGTCTCTTTCGATTCATGACTGACTAGGCGGAGGATTTTTCAGCATTTTTTTCTGCTGTAGACTGGTTGCCATCCAAGGTTATAGGACTAGCATGTCCTGATATTCAAACTATAGCTGTGAGGAAAAGAAATGCATTCATACCTTTTCCAAGGGTACTTGCGCTTCTGTGCTAGGAACAAAAACGACCTTAATTCAAACTCTGGTCACCGATTTCGTATATCGAGACGTTATCGATTACACCACTCCGAAAATTCTAAATTTAATCTTGCAAAATTAGAACTTGGTGGGTGGAATCATGTACTTTCTTAAACGGTACTAGGATCTGAGAATTCTTCCAGTGTCTTTAGCGATGGTCGTATATTTCCCAACGTCTGGGGTTATCTCGAATCTAAATATGAATTCTAGTCTAGTAACCTCCTTGAATAAACACAAAGCCCTCATGATACATGTACTTCAGTAGTTTGGTTTTAGAGATATTGAATGTTACACGTTAGCCCTTCCCTCATTATGTTCACTAGGGTAAATTTGAGAGGAGAGATCAGCTGCCATGTTCTGGTTATTCAGATTTGGGGAGATTTTGAGTTCTATGTCATCTCTGGGTTCATACACTTCTACATAAAATGGTATCAATGAAAAGGACCATTTCTTTTTTTTTTTTCCTTCTACTAGAAGAGTTTGGCGTTAGCTTGATAATTAAAATGCAGCGGAAGGAATGTCGTCACAGGAACGCATATCGCACAATGGCTCAGCGTCCTTCAGCGGGTGATCTTAGCCGGTCTCAAACATGGGTGTGGGAAGTTTATCGCACCTTCAGAATTCTTGTCGCTGTCTGTTGAATTCGTGTCGTTTTGGACTTATATACAAAACCCAGACAAACGCAATCCATCACTGCCAGAATACCTCGCCTACAAGGTACCCCGGCAAATGGCTGACAATTCTGGCCCTTGCATGCGCATTCTGTAACAGAGATGCTCTTCGTATTCTCTCTATAGATATCTACTAAATATCTAAAGTTCTTAGTTAAATCATTAATATAAATCAGAAAGGGGGTATGACAGGCAATAGAAAACTGCAAACACTGGAATAGATTTCAGGGAATTCCGATGACTGATCATTAATCCTCTTTCCTGATATTTGATAGCCGGAGAGTTTATGCTGCAACCCCCGATTCACTCCCCTCTCAAAGGTCTTGGTTTATCTAAGGCGGTCGTCCTCATGATGAATTCTTTGTCTAGTGCCACGCAGCTGTGGATCAAGCAGGCCGTAATCCATACCGGTTATCGATCAGGGGGGTGTTCAACAATCTTCTTGTTGATTATAGACTTTAAAATTCTTTGTATTATACTAAGGAGGCTAATGTTTCAACGCTGCGATGGGAATGATGTTAACTATGTTTGCCGTAGTCTCTGAATATAGAATCCAGTGAATTCCGTAATGTGTTCAATATCAGAGGTTGGCAGTGAAGATTCGGAGAAAGTAGCGGCTGTTAATTCTTTAAGTCTTCGATATTAGGTTGGCAGTGAAGATATTTTGGGAGAAAAAACAAAATGGCTGCCTTTATACACGTTGCATTGAATATTTTGAGCTTTCTGATTGGTTAACCCTTCTCTTGGTGGACTATAAAATGAGTCATCTTATTTTGGCTAGCTCACTAGTACTAAAAGGTACCCAAAAATTCCAACAAATGAACGCTATCGCATTCTTAAAAAGAAGGCCCACATATTTACATTGTTTACATTGTTCGGACAGTTGTTCTCATCTCTACTGTAACATTCATACGTTTCGGGTGCTACGCTCAGGTCTTCTTCAGGTTATATTAGTGTTAGTCTTTTCTTTCTGCTTTCTTGTACTCCATCATTTACGATCTGTTACATGGCCGGGTGAATAAAAGCGTCGGTTCATTGAAATCAGAAAGTGGCCATATATGGATATAAAAGGCAGACCATCATTCTCTTTCGGATGAAGCTGAAATAACAAACAGAGAAAATCACTGGAAAATACGAACACTAAAGGAATCAGCTCATATGCTAGGCTACAAAAATCTCGTAAGGTTAGCAAGTGAAGACATGATTTCAATATGAGCACCGGTAATTCAGAGCGACAGAGAAAACCAATAATAACAAAAAAAAATATATTTTCTCGTAAAAAAAATTAATACTAAGACATTTATAAGTCTAGGTTTATAAGTCCCGTCCATCTATCGAAGCTTACGACAACTAAAATAGTAAGCAACAGTAAGTTGAAGCAACAGATAAGTCCTACAGAAGAATTCTGAGAAGACTATGGAACGAAAATGTGAGCAACAAGAAAGTAAAAAGGATGTGAATTAAAATAACACTTATACTCAGAATAAAAAAGGAGACAGTTGAAATTTCTGGGATACATAATGAGGAAAGAGGACTAGGAGAAGTTGATCCCCACAGGGCTTAGTGAAAGTAAGAGAGTCACAATAAAATAACGACTAAACTTACCGAACAAGCTTGCGTAAGTGGATGACAAAAAAAGTCTGGGAGGAATTTTGCTTTAAACTACAAAGGATCGGAAGTTGTTAAGAGCCATGACCGACAACCTCTTTAATGAACATGGCACTTAGATCTTATTTTACTTTACCAAAGTCTTTTAAGGCGGCATTTAAATGCTAGAGCATACACGTCCAAATCAGCGATGATGGAATATTGTGCCAGAAATGTGTATTTTGTTAGATTCTTACCTCTTTGCTTCGCCATTTTTCCGACAGTTCTCACAGATCGATGGAAGCCAGACAAACATTGGCTCATTGACAATAAATTTAGTCACAAATTCAATTAAAATATAGTGCCAAAAAGGAATAGAGGCATCTTGACAGAGTGTAATGATTAGGAAACTTATCTCGCTAGAACAATCATAAAAACGAGAACAGTATAAAAGGAATTGTAATTAAATAAAGTAAACCCTTTTCTTTTTCTTTGTTCCATGTAGCTTCGAGACTTGAGCGATCATGGCTCTCCACAACGTCGTGTCCTCTTAGTAGCTCTTAGTAAGGTTAATCTTGTTGCTATCCTTCATAATGGCTATTTTGTCAACCATTTACACAAGTTCGCTACCTAGATTATCCGCTGCATTTCTCTATACCTCTTGTTTTCTGTATATACTTTGAGTGTCAAATTTTTCAAACCCCTTTTCCTCATTATGTGACCTGCAAAGAATACATCTAACAGTATTCCAACATACGAAATAATCCATATACTCGCAGACCGACCGAAGTCAAATATTGGTTCATTGCAAAAAAATTTAAAAAATAGTCACAAATAAAATTAAATAAATAATGCCAGAAAGAGAATAGAACAAAATATATTGTAATCTTCAAAATGAAATTCAATCTTCTTCGTCTTCGTTTTTCCGTGTACCTTCAGGCCATGGATGATCATGATTCTCCAAAACGTCATGTCCTTTGTAACTCTGAGTAATATTGGTCTTTTTGCTATCCCTCCTTTTCCCTGTTCTGCAAGCCATTTAAACAAACTCGTTAGGGAGTTTATTCGCTCCTTTCTCTCTGTCCATCTTATATTCAATATGTACTTAGAGTGTCAAATTCTCCAAACCCCCTTTCCTAATAATGTACTCTACAAAGAAGACTTCTGATAATATTAAAACATATGTGGGCGTGTGCTCTTCGATTAACTATACACTGGTGACAAGCGTCCATTGTACTTCTAACTCCCTCCGACTTAGCCGACTTAGCACAGCTATCTCAATGGGGGAAGTAACTGGTTTGCCATTTTAAATAACTGAAAAACAAAGTTAGTATCAATTCATCACCGTTCACAGTTAGTATAAGTTCATCACCTTTCAGAGTTAGTACCAATTCATCAGCGTCCAGTCACCAAGAACGGTCACACTCTGAATGTGGCTCAATGCTTTGAACGATTATTAGGTCTAAAGTTCACCCGAGACGCCAAGAGGAGCTTACATATGCAATCCATTGTTAAAGAATCTGAGAAAAAAATGATGGGCATACTGAACCGCGCCTGAAAGTAACTGACAACTTCTGTCATGTTGTATCTTAACAAGAATCATATCAGTCAAAAAGTAAAAGGCTACCATATTTAGGTTGGAGCTAACCCTAACCCTGACCTCTGACAGAGTTCAAAATCGTTTGCCTGGTGTTTTGGAAACATTTTATTTTCCACTCGGCAAATACTTTCTCGCGGACAGATTGCTGTCAAGTTATTGCTAATCTATTTGAAACGTTCAGAAGAGCTCCATTCTTTGGTTCCATCAGACCAGACATTTACGGCAAGGTCACGATACGCTGCCTCCACGAAGTCGAATCTCCTTTACTTCCCTCGTGTTCAACATGGAAGAAGCAAGTTCCATTTTGATAGTTTTTTTCCCTAAAAACTATAACTTTGTGGAAGAGACTCCCGTGTGGGTGCTCCCCAACAACTCATCAATCATGATCTCTTCACGTAAAATATCAATCATTATTTTTCCTCCTTAACTTTGTAATCTTTATCTCTTACTGAATTCTCTTTTTTTTATCATTACACCCCAAACAAGGCAATAAAAACATAAGAATTTATTTTAATTTACAAGGTCGGGTCTTTTGTTGTATTGTATCCTTCCTGATCTTGTTTCCTTTTTTGTAATGGGGATATATTTATTGTTGTTAAATACAAAAAATGGGACACATACCCGAAGGTAAGATGGTGCAAGGCTTGTCAACATTAATTATCCTAGACCTAGCTCATAGATTCAGGACCTATTCATCTATTACAATTTTATCATTCACCTCAAGAATTCATTCCTCATTTAAATTTTTGCAGGTTAAAATTGACTGAAAAGCAACTAAATGGGAGGGAGTTCCACAAGCGAGAAGGATTACAAAAGAAACTGTTAGACGTTACGTCTACATCTAGCCAGCTCAACTGTAATTTTATGAGATGTCGTCGCCAGTCTAGTGCTGCGCTTAAACTCAATACCATAGCGATGATGTACAAATACCACGAAAGTATTTCTAGAAAAGACATATAGAGGCAACCTTACGTCTGCGGAAAATTGATTGGAGCTGAACCACCAGATCAGGACCAATAATATTGCAGATTATTATTTGGATCTTAACAAAGAGATCAAGGCGAATATCAGCAGCACCAGATCATATATAACAGCAAGTTTCTAAGCACATATGAAATGTATTGTGGAGAGAAAAATTGTCTCGCCCTATATAGTGAACCGGCATTCTTAGCAGCTGACCTAGCAATAGATTACACTTCATATCAGCAGAGAACGTAAGCTCTAGAAGGTGCAACGAGTCAAATTCCTGGAGGATAGCATCAGCCGTGCTGATGGAAGACAGCAAGGAGTCTCTCAGATGATTAATGGCGAGAAGTAAGGTAAGAGAAAACTCGGTGTTGCTGAGGTAATCTGCAGATGGCGCCGAAGACCAGAGAGAGCTCAACTCGGTCGCAGACAAGACGAGCCGCCCACAGAGTGATCATTCGTGACACCTCCACGAAATCTCGATACAAAAGCCTCCCAGGCCTTTTTGTAATGGGAGAATTCAAATAGTGATTCTTCAAACTCTTTGTATGTTACATAGACCTATTATTGACATTACGATTTCTCTACTTTTGAGGCTCCTTTCGTTCTGGTGTTTCCTACGGCCGTAAGGATCCCCCCCTACAGTAAAACTGTTTTTAATAGTTAAACCATGACCCTAGAAAGAACTAGAAGACACAAGCCGCAGCTTGTGAGACAAGTTGCAACGCCCTGAAGAAGACTTAGAAAATTTTCCTTCTTTATAGCAGTGGTGACCGGTTTTGTAAGCCTAGTTTATTTTTTTGTTTTCTGTTTTGAGTGATAATTCGAATATCGCCACAGACTCTTAGACGCAGTGGACTCTGTGCAAAAGAATATCAGAAAAAATAGCATGATTTCAGAACAAGAACAATAAAAGAACTGAAATATAACGATTGACAATGCATTTCAAGTTTTGAAGACTAGTGTTGACTGGGAAACAAGAAGTCGGAAGAGATTTCCACAAGCGAGAAAAAGAAGCTATTGGCATATGACTTACAGTTACATCGAGAAACTAAGAAAAATCATGGATTTCTTTGTCATTAAACAACCGGATAAAATGTCCAGAACACTTGAAAGAATTTGTTTCACATCGTGGGAGACAAAAAACAGCCACAAGCAAAATATCATGACAGAATCCCATTTCATATATATATATATATATATATATATATATATATATATATATATATATATATATATATATATATATAGCATAATGAGAAGCCACGTATACTTTCTTAATATGTATATATAGAAAAAGTTTCAAATTGAAAATTATAATGTTTTATTTTATGAAAGTATTTATTTATTTATATATATATTGATATTTCAAATTGTCCTCAATTTTTCATCAGAAATAACTGTTTGTTACAAATAAATTAAAAGTTTTTTTTTTGTTTTTTTTTTAGACATAGTAAAAAAAAATTTTAAAAATATTTATGACAGTTAGATTTAAGTTAGGAATATCCGAACAGTGACGTTCCATAACACGTGACGTCCGCGTCTCGCGAAGGACGCTACTTGCTAACAAACAATAATTTTAATATCAAATATATATATAAATAAATAAATACTTTCATAAAATAAAACATTATAATTTTCAATTTGAAACTTTTTCTATATATATATATATATATATATATATTTGGATTACTTCTAATGTTGACAACACTATATTTACTAGGAGGGTAGGGAGTAAAAAGTCAGACTACTCCAGAGTTTAGGTACCACAGACCAATGTTCATCAGAACAATTCCTTCATACTACACTACTCACTAACCATTACTCCTCGACTACAACCCTCTGCCTTGTTTGGCTCTCGAGTCTTTTGGGGGGGAATATTTAGAAGAAAATCAAAAGCTTGAAAATATAAATGGGTTTCTTCTGTACAAACGAACAATCAACAATTAATTCACCACAGATGAAATGGTGGCTTTCAGATCTAAGCGTTCTCTTTTATGGGATTTTCTATTCACTGGATTGTCCTACTGACGTGATAACAATTATAGACTTTTGTCAAGAATAAACTATGCTTATCAAATAAAACCTGCCACGACAACATTATTCATGGAAATCTTCAATCCCACCATCGTAAAACCAGTAGCGACGTGATGTGTCCTGTCAGAGGCTGCTCCAATTTATTGCATTTAAAAACGACGGACAACATTCTCCGACGCCTGTAGGGAAATCGACGTTTGACATGCAATTTTACACATACCTACGTTATATATATATATATTGCGTCACATTCCATCTCACTTAAGAATATAAATTCTTCTACACAAGAACGGCATATCAGCGTGGAGTAAATGTTAAGGCGGTCAACTTGGTTGAGCCTTTCTGCTGAATAGTGAATTCGAACTCACTGAGTGTTCAATGCTTCTGGCCATGTGATAAACTATTTGTCGCTTTCGGTTCCAAGGAGAAAATTAACCAAAGTTCAGTTCAAGGGAAGGAGCTCTGTGTTCAGGCTGCACTTTAGTTAAGGGACTCGGGTGGAATCTCGGACGCCTGGGGTGCATCAAAAAGGGTGCTACGTATGGAACTGGTGCTATTTTCATGTAGGTCACGTCAAACATATTATCCTAATGTATAGTAAACAAATTCTACGCATGATTAGAGCCAGATAAACTCCACAAGCGCTTAATATTTTGCCGTTTCTTTGGGCAGGTGACATGGGTATGAAGTGGCGTGTCTCCGTGTCTCCTCTTCCCGCCCAGCAAAAAAAAAAAAAAAAAAATAGCAATAGAAATTGCTACGAAAGGTGACATTACCTACACTTAGATAAAATTACGTACCTGACGTGACTTAAGAATTCTGGTTATTGTGAAATTTTCAGTTCATTACATCGCTATGATCAGCCACGGTTTCTTAGTGGTTTTTTTTTTATTATTTATCGAATTATCATCACTAGATATGTAACCAGCCCAGGTCAAAGAACTTCTATACGCCCATTAGCATACACCATATACGGTTCTGGTTTCAGAGTTTTCCTTTTCCTAGATTGGTTGCTAATCAAGGTTATAGAAACAAGTCTGCCATTATATGTAATCATAGTTTTATTTAAATACAATCGTTATCTTCTGTCTTCTTTATTCATGTTCTTTTGTTATTCTCGCTCCTTACTAGTATTTTTCTTATTTTCACATACTCTTTAACACTCAGTAACCCCTTATGTGTTTAGTGGCTTTATTGCCTTACTTGGGGTGAAATGATTTTTAAAAAGTAAACAGAAGACGAGATGTATTCACGCAAATGTATTGGTGAGAAAGTGAACGCAATATAATCGATAGGAATTTGAATTCAGTTTTTATGTATGAGCTGCTCACTGTTGCAGAAACTGCGAGTACACACTCTAATCTTATGAAAGAATCGTTGAAACGTTTCAATCATAAATTTTAGTAAGTACAGACTCATGAGAAACTATAAAATAAAAAACTGATCGGTAAAACTTTACGGAAAAATATGTTTTACTCTCGAACCAGTAGTTCTGTTAATGCAAACGTAGGTTGAATACCATACTTTAAAACCACGAAGTACAAAATCATTGTTTTTTGCTTACTACGTATCGACATATTTGTTTATGTTCCTTATTTAACTCTGTAGATGTATAAGACGATAACTCGTCAGACCTCATAGACTGGCGCCACAGAATCACAAAGGACTTTATAAAGTAACGGATACCATTTCCTTTGAAGACTTTAAAAAGCATAACCAACAAAACTCAGATAAAATAATAACACAATCAAGACGCTCTCATTCTATACTGCTTAAAATAAAAGGATATAAAGTAGGCATGTCCAAAGTTCTGTACGGTCCGCGGTCAAATTTGATATGTTCCCCATCCTCTGTCAAAGAATGTATCGCTTAGGGACCTCCAGCATTGTCACTCAGAGTATGTGGAGTATATACCTAAGAAATGCAATTTTATGTTTTACCAGAAGCTGGGAGCAGCTCTGTGTGGCTGCCCTCTGGCTGTGTGACCTTTTCCTTGGCCTTTTCCAGTCATTTTCTAAAATTATTGCCTTTTAAGCAGACCAGTGCTTTTGAACCAAACCTGACCTACATATTGCAGTGCAAGTTATTTGTTTTTGTCATCTGAGAGGAATAAATTCTAAAATTTTAGTGAATTAAATTCATTTTGTATTGGTTAAAAACAGTTATAAAAATATTTGGACACTTGGACTTGTGTCACTTCATGTTTTCTACTTCTTAGTAAATATGTTGGTATTATGTTCCTGTTCATATGTTTTTAACTTAAAACTTTAACAGATAACATTAATTACCAATAATATGTAATGTTTAAGATTAACCTATGATAGCTTCCTGGAAACACCATCCCCCAAGGACACATGGCCCAGTGGATAAAGACGTTGGTTAGATCCAATGACTAGACCGAAAGAGTTATGAGTTCAATACCAGTCTACAGTGATGTTGAACAAAAAAAAAAAAGACAAATAAATATTGTAAAGTTGAGTTAAAGGGAAATAACAGAGACATCCGAAAGAGGCATGTTACGTGGAACTAGAACAATCTACCTCGGTGGACAAAATAAAGAGGTCGGTTCGAAATTCCAATCACCTAAAGCGGCCGAAACGTTGTCAATATGGCAATAAAGATGGGGAGAACAGTGTAAATAATCATATTATCTTATCTCAGAGATATTGACAGATATTTTACTTGATCTTATATGGGCTTCGGATACGACAGGCTGAGTGATGTTAGTAAGACCTGTTTAAATTAATTTGCCATCCCTCCCTAACCTCTATCTCTCTCACGCGCGCGCTCTCTCTACCCTCTCTCTCTCTCTCTCTCTCTATATATATATATATATATATATATATATATACGGCCTCTTTCTTTCTCCCTCTCTATTCTCTCTTTCCCTCTCCCTTTCCCTCTCTGTCAATCCCCCTCAATCTAACATACCTTTATAGTCACGGCATCTACAAGATGTTAACTTAGTAGGCTAAAGAGTTAAATATTGAAGCTGAGATTTAAATATTGGTTTACGGCAATTGTTCCAGTGGATGAACCCATGTGTGCCTTGAAAATCAGTATTCAAAATTATGGATTTTACCTATGTTCAAAATCTACCCCTAGCAACATAATTTTATTTTGGGTTGGAACAAAGATTAGTTGAGTTTTTTTTTTATTTTATTTCAAAGTCAGTATTTAGATATTTTTACATAGATTTATTCAAACACACAGGATCTTTTCGTCCAACTATCTCTCGACCTCTTGGAGCCAGTACATTGACTTCCAGCACTTTGGCATCTTTCTCGCTAAACACTCTTTGAATTCTTCCTCTTAAGATCATTTTGTGCAGATTGAAATAAGAGGTTACCTGAAATATGCAAAGTTAAGTAAGTATGTCGGGTATAATAGAACATTCGAGACAAAATGTACCAATTTTTTCCGAGTCTGAAAACCTACATGAGGTGAGGCGTTATCACGATAGAAATGGATGCCATTCCCATTGCTTAATTCCAGTTGTTGTCGACCAGTTTCTGTCTTTTAATCTATCCAGTTGATAAAAGTACAATGCCCCTTCATATCCTACAAAAACACAGCATCACCGCTTTGGCTGCAGACATGTGGCCCCCATGACCTTTTGTCTTCAACATTGTTGTAAGCAATTCACTTTTCATCACATGCGATCATTCTCTTAAAGTAAAAGTGTTGTTGTGTGAGACTACCCACCTCTCACTCGTTGCACAAGATATAGACCCCACGTCGTAGAATTTCTGTGCGGTGGATCGAGCGAAAGGCAGGTTCACATGCAAAAGAAAAACACAACCACAAACTTGGGTAGAACGAAAAGAGGAGGGAGGGCGTGTGACCTTTTGTGGATAGTTAACTCTGGGATGAATCTCGTTTGGCAAAAATATATATATATATATCCTAACTAACAATGTCCGGCTGCTAGGGTGTCGCTCTTCGTTGCTACTTGCCCCGGCCTGAATCAACCTTCCTCGAACCTAAACTAAGTCTATCTCTGGTGAAACCCAAAGCGCTCCCGTATATATGCAGAGTCCTCTTTCATCATTTCCGGGCAAGGGACACCCACGAATAAACCCATAACTTTTTTATGACCATTTCTCCCTTTGAAGAAAGTGGACATAAAAATATTTCTTAGCCTAGCTGACTCCGATCCAGGGACATTAAATTCAGACCCTTTTAACTTTTGACCAGAGCCGGTCTTTTAACTATCTTCGTATTTTGACAAGTACTTAACACTTATCTACCCTTTTGGCCATATGTCCAAAACATGTTTTTATCTAGATTCCTAATCTAGTCATTGGGTCTTGAAGTTTGATACCCAGGTCAAATCTAACTAATCTTCTCGCACATCTGTGTGCGCGCGCACGCATTCACAGATGTGTGAGTGTATATATACACACACACACAGATGTGCAGGCGCACACACACACGCGTGCGCATATATCCAACTCATAGTGTCACAGTTGTGATTTAGTATAGAATCGCAGATGCAAGTACTATTCATTAAATTTCTGATACATTAAGAATTAACCAACCGTCCTTCCTTACAGTGCTCATATATGCTAAATCAGGCTTTCAATTTGGTCAATATTAAATACTATTTGTCGGTATCTCAGGGCAATATCTTCAAGTCTGAAACTTAAGAAAACTACTCTCAGTTATGGCAACATTTTCATAAACAGCATCTATATTTTTTTTTGCTTTTTGGAAAGGGTTGTTAGATTCTCAGACGTAAAAAGAGAATCAAATGATGGAGATACATCGCATTTTTTTCACTTTTTACATTCAACGAATAATCCTTTAAATTTACAATTCATATCCGAATCCTATGAAGCGTCCTGCGTATGCCGATAAATTAAACCCGCGTCCAGATAAGACGATAAACTACGTCCAACAGCAAGGCCTCTGATCAGGTTTTGAGGAGCGTGGAGCCACCTCTTAATTGCTGGTGCTCCCAGGTCCACCCTGACTTGTGGTGGTAGCATCTGTTAGGGTCCCAGCTATGAGTTAACTCAAAATTGTGGTCTATGAAAGTATAAAACTAGATTTTTATAGTAAAAATACCAGTAATATATTGTGAAAAAAAAATATTACCAGCAATATATTTTGAAAAAAAATATTGCCAACAATACATTTGACTTTCGACAAGATAATTACAAAAATACGTCTATGAAACTTGATTTACAAATTAATTTTTTACAAAGAATAACAATTCAATTTATACGAACCTAATTTTTACAATTCACAATTCCTTTAAGATTCTCAATTCACACACGACTCGTTGAAACGTTTCAATCATAAATTTCAGTCACGTGCAAAAAGAAATCACGTGTTCAACGGTAGGTGCAGACCAGTGAGAACAGGAAATTTAATCTTTCGTACTTAACATTTCCTCAGTCGCCGTCAATTAGTGGGTGTGATTTTCCGGGGTATGACGATAATCTATATCCAGTAAAAATCGGGAGGATTTGAGGAGTGTGGAGCCACCTCTTAATTGCTGTTGTTCCCAGTTCCACCCTGACTCGGGGTGGTAGCACCTGTTAGGGTCCCAGCTAAGGGCAAATTGTCAAACCATTGTGAGAGTTTAAAAATAGATTTTTATAGTAAAAATACCAGCAATATATGATGAAAAAATATTACCAACAATACAGTAGACTCCCGAGAAAAAATTATTTTTACAAAAATACGTTTATGAATCTTGATATACAAACTAATTTCTTACAAAGAATGTTACGGTTTTTTGTGTATATTATATATATATAACTAGTGAGCGAGTCAAGATGACTTAATTCCCTTTATAGTCGACAAATAGAAGGTTGACCAATCAGAAGCCACACAACACTGTATCCGTCGTGTATAAAGGCGGCCATCTTTGTTTTCCTGACAAACCTGACCAGAGGCAACTTGTCCGGCGAACAGGACAGACGGAAAAACTACGCTCTGCTACCTTGCTGTGATATCCACTGCGAACCTGTACTACGCTTTCCTACTGTCTCCGAAATATTCACTGCCAACCTCTGGATTCTATACTCGAAGACGACCATCATGAAAATGTCTAACAAAGAATACATATTCTGTTCATACGAAGCTATCCTAAAACTCTTGGCGGTATTAAATAACCCATTGAGGTGTCGATATGCCGTAAAATAAAATAATAAACGAAACCAAACATTCTCCGAACGTGGAATCAACATTCTCGAAGAATCTTAGAAACTATGACTGTCAGGTTCATTTTAATATATCAGCTTGTCATTATTTTGTTTCTATATGAGTGAACACCCAAGGTGAAACTGGGTCGATGGCGGTGGTCTCCCCTGGTCAGCTACTGACATTTCTTGAATCATGAATCTCAAACCCCTTATAGGATGTCATCACTTAGGTCAACCCTACATCTTCGTTCTTTGAAAGCAACTGACAACAAAGTCTATTCTAGAATCATCTAAGATAAAAACGGCGCATAGCCTTCTTTTCCTATGTGTCCCTTCAGGATATTGTCAGTTATGGTTCTCCACAATTTCCAATCGTTTGTAACTCTTAATAACTTTTGTCTTTTTGTTATCTCTTCTGAATATTGTTCCACGAAACATTTATTAGTTTACTGTTTAATCCGCTAGGTTGGTTATACGTTATTTTTCCTACCTTGCTCTTGCCTTCAATTTTCCCTGTGAGTATCAAATTTTCCAAACCCTCTTTCCACATTATGTGCCCTAGAAATTTTTGGTATTAATTATAAGTGTCGCTTTTGTTTCCATTTTCTCTAAAGTTCGTTGTGACTCGTATTTTCACAGCAGAGTATTCTCACTATCCTTCTGTAGATTCATATCTATGTTGTTTCATGTTTTTTCTTCATCTATCAAGAGATTTTCCAGTATTCGTTCCATACAGTGGGGGGGGGCAGGTATCCCGTAACGGTTCAATATTCTTTTATTTGTTTCTAACGACTTTTTGTGATTTTTTTTTATTATCTGCTTAGATGTTTTGAAGGTCATCTTTGACTCACCTAACGTGTCTTCGGATTATAATATCTCAATTTCCGTCCTCTGTTAAAACACTTCCTTGATTATCTTGCGCTATCAACATTCTTCGTACTGTTGTCATCATCTTTGTTGGTATATTCACGACGTTTCGGCAGTTTTACGTTTCTTCAGGTGATTGGAATTTCAAACTGAGCCGTAATATTTGATCCACCGGGGTAGATTGTTCTAGTTCCACGTGCTATGTCGCTTCCAAATGTCTCAGTTATCTAACTTTAACTCATTGAAAATTTTTTTTTCAAAAATTATAAAAATAACGCGACATCGTGGGAACCAGGAGTCCTACAAAAGCGGATTGGGAATATGGTATATATTGTACAAGGAAAAAAATTTACACATAAAAGGCACATCAACCAGCTAAAGAAAAGGAGTACCGAAGAATCGGAAGAAACTCCGCAAGAAAAGGAATTATACGAACTGTACAAATACCACAGACAGAGTAAAAACAGCGCAGATCTGGTAGAAAGCGAAAAGCGACGCAACAATTCATAATGGACTCGAAAAGGAAAAAAATATTGAAAAAAAATTTTTTTTTTCACAATGTAAAAAACAATTTTAGGTCGGGTGTGTTGGGGCGCACCCACCTTCTGATGATAATGGACTTATCGCTTTACGATATAAGTCAGTGCTAGAGAGAGTAGAAGTGTAGTGTGAAGGTGTAGTGAGAAGGATCAGGTTAACATTACATACCGTTGGACTGTAGACTTTTGCTATTGTTACTTACTAACCGGCGTTCCTTATTACTAATCACACTGTTGTTAATTACCTCTTACAAATATACCAGTATTTATCCCTACAGTTGTGTTTGTCTTTATTCGAATAGACACACACGCGGGGAACACTCTCAACAACTCAACACTCATCTCTCCAAGTTTTTTTTTTTCAGTTCTGCATTAACTAGGTATTGAACTCACAACTCTTTAAGTGAAGTCACTGGATTTAACCAATGCCTTTATCCAATAACCTGTGTCCTTCAAGAAGAAGTCCGGAACGTACACCTGCCGAAACGTGAATATGGCAACAAAGATAAGAACAGCAGTCAGAACAATGTAAATAATTACAACACCTCTTCTTAGAAATAGAGACAGAATACTTTCTTGATATTTAAGTAGTTGTACTTGTTTGATTTTGGTCTACATTAAGGAAAAAGTTGTATGTTTATTTATTCAAACATTTATTTGTTAAACAGAAAGGAGTTAAAAATAAGTCGGTTTCAAATGTTGCCTAAATTTCCTTCTGAACAAAATTAAGATATTTTTCCACAAAAGATTTTGTTCTCTTTGTTTGTGTTTTTATATTATTACTTTTCATTTCTAGTTTTCCTTTTGTCGAAATTATGCATTATGTACCCACCCATATTTTCCCGCCCAAGAGAAAACTCAGTCGGAGTCTTAAAGTAAAAGAGTAAGAGAAAGAAAGAAAGAAAGAGTCGGTGAGAGAGAAGCAAAGGAAGTGCAAACTTGTTAGCGCCATGATGCCTAACAGTATACTGACGCACAAAATGGAGCCTTCCCGCGTAAAATGCTACGAAATCATTGCCTATTTTGTATTCATGGCATGTTGCGATTTTCTCGCAAAGGAATCTTTTGTTCCGACTGGAAATCAAGCGCTAATCGAATGACAAACAAAAGCGAGGTCTAATGGTACGCCGCGGGCGAGGCGGACGTCTCGCACCGACCCGGAACAATCCGGTGAAGTAGGTCACGTGGTAAAGACGCCAGGGATCATTTAGCTTGAAACGGGAAGAAAACTAATGGAGATGAATAAAAACGGAGTGAAGAAGAAGGAGAACGAGAATGCTGTTTTAAAATAGAGGAAAATAGTGTGCTAGAATTAGGGAGTACAGGAAAATCACGTAGATAAGATATAGAGAAGGAGTGGCAGCGTCACAGCGGGAGTAAGAGAAAGAGATATGGAGGGAGAAAGAAATGAAAGAAAGAAACTGTGATAGGGTGAGAGAGGAAAAGGAATAGGGTAGAAGAAAGAAAAAGAGAGAAATGTTAACAGGAGGAAGAGAGGGAGATATAAATGGCAGTAGAAAAGATAGGGAGGAAATGAGATGGAAAAAAAACGTCACAGATAAAATATAAAGAGATAAGAGTGATAGAAAAAAATGCAAAAAAATGATCAGCTCGATAAAGTCAAAATGGCAACCGATGTCCAAAATTATCACCAGGCTGTTGTTAACCGGGCCAAAAGATGGCTTATTAACTTTAATGCCTCTAAAACTATCATTCTCACTATTAATCATTTGAGGGACGCCTCTCTGCTTTCCGTTAATATGGCTGATGCTAACCTCTAGAAAAGGCAGACGCTGCGCCATTTCAGGCTAACATTCTCAGCTGAAATGAAGTGAAAACACTTGCTAAGTCAGCTGCTGTAAAAGTGGGTTCACTGTGTCGTGCGAGAAAATTTTGTCTCCAGAATCTATCATAGATACCTATGTCTACCATTCGTCTATGCTTAGAGTTATGATCCGGTTCCTTGTACCACGGTGATAGTCCAAGTTAGAACCAATAAGATGAAGTCGAACACAGGTTTGGAATAACACAGATATATTACAAACACGAGTATATACAGAGAAGTATAAGTGTTAGTATGAACAATCAGGTTTAGTAGGGAGAACAATGTAGTCTCGATCAGTATCATTATTCCAATGTATTACAGTAATTGTCTGAACGCGAATCTGTTTCGTACTGCCTCTGCCTCTGACTCGACTCTTGACTCGACTTGATCTATTGACTGACTCGAACTACTGAATGACGATATTCAGTCACCCCCCCCACGAGGGCGTCATGTGGCACAAGGCCTTTTTAACGTGGGCTCTCCGAGCCCGTGGGCTCTTTAAAAATATGCCCATCGAACCAGTATAAACGTTTACCTCCCCGAAAGAGAATCCGCCCTTCGGCGTAGCCTCCTTCGGGTTCCTCTCCGCCCGAAGGAAGAGAGTTCAACCGAACAGTCGTTCAGGAAGTGAACAACTGACTGACAATATTCAGCCTGCCACCCACTGGGGTAACATGTGACACAAGGTCGGTTATTCATTGTGGGTTTCCCGAGCCCGTGGGATCAGCCCCAAAATATGCCCGTTTGAACACGTATAAACGGGTTCAGGGCCGGTATTACCTCCCCGAAGGAGACTCCGCCGTTCGGCGTAGCCCCCTTCGGATTCCTCCCGTCCGTAGACAGAGAGTTAAACCGAACAGTCTGTAGTGAACAACTGACTGACGATATTCAATCACCCCCACGAAGGTGTCATGTGGCACAAGGCCTTTTTAACGTGGGCATTCCGATCCCGAGGGCTCGGCCAAAAATATGCCCATTGAACCCGTATAAACGGGTTCAGGGCCGGTTTTACCTCCCCAAAAGAGACTCCGCCCTTCGGCGTAGCCTCCTTCGGGTTCCTCCCGTCCGTAGACAGAGAGTTGAACCGAACAGTCTGTAGGGAACAACTGACTGACGATATTCAGTCACCCCCCCACGAGGGTGTCATGTGGCACAAGGCATTCACGAGCCACTAGGCTCGGCCAAAAAATACCCCATTTGAACCCGTATAAACGGGTTCAGGACCGGTTTTACCTCCCCGAAGGAGTCTCCGCCCTTCGGCGTAGCCTCATTCGGATTCCTCCCGCCCGTAGGAAGAGAGTTTAACCGAACAGTCGGTTCAGAGTTGAACGGCTGACGATATCAGTCACCCCCCACGAGGGTGTCATGTGGCACAAGGCCTTTTTAACGTGGGCAATTCCCGTACCATTAGGCTCGGCCAAAAAATAGCCCATTTGAACCCGTATAAACGGCTTCAGGGCCGGTTTTACCTCCCCGAAGGAGACTCCGCCTATCGGAGTAGCCCCCTTCGGGTTCCTCCCGCCCGTAGGAAGAGAGTTTAACCGAACAGTCGGTTCAGAGGTGAAGGGCTGACGATATTCAGTCACCCCCCCCCACGAGGTTGTCATGTTGCACAAGGCCTTTTTAACGTGGGCAATTCCCCGTATAAACGTTCAGGTCCGGAGCCACCTCCCCGAGGAGACGCCGCCCTTCGGCGTAGAAAGAGAGTTAAAACCGAACAGCCGGTTCAGATTTGAACCCGATATAAACGGGTTCAGGTCACAAGGCCTTTAACGTTTCCTGACCTCCCCGAAGGAACCCGTACGGGTCCGCCCTTCGGCGTAGCCTCCTTCGGGTTCCTCCCCGCCCGTAGGAAGAGAGTTTAACCGAACAGCCGGTTCAGAGTTGAACGGCTGACGATATTCAGTCACCCCCCCCACGAGGGTGTCATGTGGCACAAGGCCTTTTTAACGTGGGCATTCCCGAGCCATTATTTCTCGCGCTTTTTGCTTGTGGAAAACCTTTTCGGCCTCATGCGTTCCAGCCAACTTTAATCTGCAAATATTGAAATGGAGTGTCAGTCGCTAACTGCTGGTGTCCTGATTACTCTTTTTGTTCCTGGTTATTAGAATGTTTTTGTTTCTATTTCTTCCACACCCAGTAACTCCTTGTGTCTTAGTGACTTTACTGCTTTGCATGGGGTGAAATTGATTAAAAAAAATCTGTGAGGTGGTAATAAAAAGATAAAGAAAATAAATAATAAAAAGTAGTGAGGCATAGAAATGGGGGAGAGAGATTGAACAAGATAAAGAGGAGGAAGAGAGAGAGAGAGAGAGAGAGACAGAAATTGGGATAAGTGAGAGAAAGGGAGAAAAATAATGAAGAATAGAGAGAATTAGAGAAATGGCGGTAACAGTAAGAGAGAGGGAGGGTGAACAGTTCCGTGAGGAAAATTTCAAGTAAATAAATAAAAAAAATAGCGAGGTAAAGAGGAAGAGATGTAACACTGGTAAAATAAACAGACAGACAGATACATTGTTTACATTATTCGGACTATTGTCTTAATCTTTGTCGCCATATTTATTACAACGTTTCGGCCGTTGTACGCTCCGGCCTTCTTCAGGTGGTTGGAATGTCAAACTGAACCCTTTATTTCGCTCGCTGGGGTAGACTGTTCTAGTTCCATGTGGCATGTTAATGGTTGTCAGTTATCAGTTATCTCCTGTTAATTCCCCTCTGAAAGTTCTCCACTGCCTTAACCGGGTACTGAACTCACACTTTTTGGGTCCTGTCACTGGATCTAACTAACACATTTATCCACTGATATCAGAAAAGCCGTTCAAATCATGCTCAATTTGTCTCAGCGCTTCCTCTTTTGGGAACTTTTTCCTGGGTAATAACCCCGGCCCTCTCCTGAAGGCGAGATGCTACCTGGATAAATGGAGCCCTGGGATTGAGCTAATATTAATGTCAAACTCTCCCAGCTTGTGCCTCAAGTTGTCACATAACTTCCTCTTCTAGGGAGATGCTCGGTAATGACTCCAGCCCTCTCCTGAAGGAGTGGTACTTTATGTCTTAGGAGTTTCGATACCTCAAAAATCAAGCTAGAATACTTCTTAAATATGGTGGTCTCACTATAGTTCTGCAGGAAGTATCTCATAGCTTCTGCCATACTGAGTCAAATTAAGCCGAAAATGGAGAGTTGTTGGCGTTGCTCAATCCGCAATTCCTAAATTTTATGGAATTCCAATTAGCCTTCTCCACTCAGTAGGTATTTCCCATAAGAGCCTACTGCTAATTTATAGCTATTTCAATGGCAAATGTTCGGATTAAATACATTATTTACTTAGGCAACTTCACAACGATGAATTGAGAACAAGGAGATAGAACAAGGAAAGTAAGGGAGAATAAGAAGACAGGACAGCGAATGGGAGGGAGAATAAGGAGACAGGACTGGGAACGGGAAGGGAGAATAAGGAGACAGAACTGGGAATGGGAAGGGAGAATAAGGAGACAGAACTGGGAATAGGAAGGGAGAATAAGGAGACAGAACTGGGAACGGAAGGAGAATAAGGAGACAGAACTGGGAACGGGAATGGGAAGGAAGGGAGAATAAGGAGACAGATCTGGGAACGGGAAGGGAGAATAAGGAGACATATCTGGGAACGGGAAAGGAGAATAAGGAGACAGAACTGGTAACGGGAGGGGAGAATAAGTAGACAGGACTGGGAATGGGAAAGGAGAATAAGGAGACAGAACTGGGAACGGGAAGGGAGAATAAGGAGACAGAACTGGGAACGGGAAGGGAGAATAAGGAGACAGATCTGGGAACGGGAAGGGAGAATAAGGAGATATAACTTGGAATGGGAAGAAGAATAAGAAGAAAGAACTTGGAATGGGTTAGGGAGAATAAGGAGACAGCGAAGATACGACATGCTGCGTCCACGGAGTCGAATTCCCTTATCATCCCCAGGTTGCAGGTATAAAAAGAAATCTTTTTTTCCAAAGAACTGGCATCTATGTGTAACATGCTCCAACTTGGGTGCTTCCTTGAACAATTTAATCCTGACCTGGAGATTCAGTTATTGTCTTATCCTTATTCCTATAATATGCATTATACCACCTTTTATTTCATTGTCATATACCGCATTAATCATTAGTGTTTCGATTGTCACGCCCTACCTCGAGAGTCGCTCGAGCCTTATAGTGATAAATGTGCTATAACTACGCGAAACATATTAAAAAAATTTATAAACTACATTTCTGACTGTATCACGATGGAGTTAATCAGCCATTATGGTCTCTCTGAGTTCGATCGCCAAGAAGCGCATTATACATCAAATCAAATCACTTTTCCTGTTGCGATAATAAGCAAAGCCGTGTCACAGATTAATCTGTTGAGATCAACGTGTAGTGTCTGATATTATCTGCCGTGTCTCTCCATGCGTGAAGTTCATGAAAAAATAAAAAAAATAAAACAAACCTGCAAACTCATTCCACTAAAAGGAGATACTCGGCTTTCACTGACCTCTTTTAGTTCTTGGTCTATATATGAACGTCCAGGTTAAATCGACCACGTGACACATCAAACAAAGAAAGAAAGAAGCCTAATTATGGGGGTTCAAATCCAGTAGAAGTACTTCCCTCAATGCATTCAAGAAAGAGAGATGGTGGATACGGATGTTATTGAGCGGGTCATTGGTCTCTGACACTAAGCAATTTTAGTCTTTTTGTTTCAGATACACACCGACCATCTTCTCTTTTATTTATAACATGCGCTTCATTCCTCATTAGTGTTTGGATTGTAACTCTCTAACACGAGTGTCTCTCGCGCCTTCTATTGACACTATGGGATGACTACGTTAAACATATGAAGCAGACATTGATCGATAGACAGAGATATTGATAGGAACAGATTTAGATAGATAGATAAATAAATAGATATGAACACACTGAGAGAAATATACATAAAGAGACTGATATAGATAGATATGGACACAGTGAGAAATATACATGACTGAAATAGATGGATAGATAGATAGATAGATAATACCACACTGAAAGAAATATACATGAACAGATTGAGATAAATAGATAGTTAGACATGAACACCCCGAGAAATATACATAAACGGATTGATATGAACTGATATATATATATATATATATGTGTGTGTGTGTGTGTGTGAGTGTGTGTGTGTGTGTGTGTGGCCTCCTTTGGAAATTACTAGCGGGTCTTAAATGCCACTTAAGATTATCGCACAAAATTTCATAACTGAATCAACTTAGCTGTCAGATCCTCATACGTCGAAACAGAAGGGAGAGTCCATTATATATAAATGTTTTCAGCACTTTTTTACTACTGTCTTCTTGTCCGATTCACCTCAGATCATTAACGTTATATATATATATATATATATATATATATATATATATATATATATATATATATATATATATATATAAATATATATATATATATATATATATATATATATATATATATATATATATAATATATATATATATATATATATATATATATATATATATATATATATATATATATATTCATATCAATCTCCCCAATCTGTTTATGTATATTTCTCATATCTATCTATCTCGGTCTGTTCATGTATACGGTCTAACATACGCTCTATCTCTGATATTGCGCCCTTTATCCCATAAATATAGCACACCTTAAAACTATATATATATATATATATATATATATATATATATATATATATATATATATATATATTAGTCCAAGAGAGAAGATATACGTGGACAAACAGAAAAAAACAGAAAGATATAAACACACTGTGAAAAATAATTGAACATACTGAAATAGCTAGATTTACGAGAAGCAAAAAAGATAGGTAGATAGATATGAACAGAGCGAAATAGATAGATTTGACGAAGTGCGATAGATAGCTAACACACTGACGTCAGTAAAAAGATAGTGAGCGTATAAGCGATGGATTGAATTAATGATCGATTTATAGAAAGCTAAGCTTACACCGTCGCATATATATATGTGTGTGTGCGTGTGTTTAAAAAGGCAACGGCAAAACGGGTGGATTGAGACCATTTACGTCATATTGAACATAAAAACAAAGTCGGTTGTCGATGCCATAAGAGGCTTATCAAATATTTCCCCATTCTTTCTCGATTTATACATCCTATAGTTCAATCCGAATCTAAATCATTAAACTCTTAAGACCCAAACACTGTTCAGTAGAATATAAAGATGATAAACGCGAAAAATGTTATGATTGATTTCTTTGCAAGGATTCTGGTATTTTCTTCATCTTCTACTTAAGAAGCTCTCATGTCTTCTTCATTTTTCGAGGCTGCAGGTTTTCGAAATCTTCAGTTCTCCTTCAAAAACCAAACTCGATTGTCTTCGATTCTCCATGCTATCGTATTGCTTCCAGACAAAAAAGTTTTCCGATAAGGTTTTTCATTTTTATTATTACAAACATTTGACAGATTGAATAACCGATGCACAAGTGACTCGTTCCAATAATCACATTTTTGTCTCTTGAATTAATGCATTCAACTTTGTTCTCTGAATCAGTAATAGAGTATTTGTAATAATTGCTGATCTCTTTTCATGTGAAGTCTGTCTTTAGAATTGCGCGATTATGGTTCTCTATCATTCAACGCACTTAGCAATGTTTTCTTTTTTTCTCCTTATATTCCCTCAGATTCGTTGTTCTATTTCTTTGTTCTCCCCTCGCATTCCCTGTTATCTCTCTTTATTATTCCCCAGACTCCTTACTATGTTTTCTTTTTCTCAATCCGATTCCTTGCTCTTTCTCCTTTTTCTCCCTCTGATACCCTGCTCTGTCTCCTTTTCTCAGTCCGATTCCTTGCTCTGTCTCCTTTTCTCAGTCCGTTTCCTTGCTCTGTCTCCTTTTTCTCAATCCGATTCCTAGCTCTGTCTCCTTTTTCTCCGTGCAATTCCTTTCTCTGTCTCCTTTTTCTCCATCTAATTCATTTCTCTGTCTCCTTTTTCTCCATCCGATTCCTTGCTCTGTCTCCTTTTTCTGCGTCCAATTCTTTTCTCTGTCTCCTTTTTCTCAATCCGATTCCTTGCTCTTTCTCCTTTTTCTCCCTCTGATACCCTGCTCTGTCTCCTTTTTCTCGGTCCGATTCCTTGCTCTGTCTCCTTTTTCTCCGTCCGATTCCTTGCTCTGTCTCCTTTTTCTCCATCCGATTCCATTCTCTGTCTCCTTTTTCTCCGTCCAATTCCTTTCTCTGTCTCCTTTTTCTCCATCTAATTCATTTCTCTGTCTCCTTTTTTCTCCATCCGATTCCTTGCTCTGTCTCCTTTTCTGCGTCCGATTCTTTTCTCTGTCTCCTTTTTCTCCGTCCAATTCCTTGCTCTTTCTCCTTTTTCTCCCTCTGATACCCTCCTCTGTCTCCTTTTTCTCCGTCCGATTCCTTGCTCTGTCTCCTTTTTCTCCATCCGATTCCATTCTCTGTCTCCTTTTTCTCCATCCGATTCCTTTCTCTATCTCATTTTTCTCCGTCCAATTCCATTCTCTGTCTCCTTTTTCTCCGTGCAATTCCTTTCTCTGTCTCCTTTTTCTCCATCTAATTCATTTCTCTGTCTCCTTTTTCTCCGTCCAATTCCATTCTCTGTCTCCTTTTTCTCCGTGCAATTCCTTTCTCTGTCTCCTTTTTCTCCATCTAATTCATTTCTCTGTCTCCTTTTTCTCCGTCCGATTCCTTTCTCTGTCTCCTTTTTTCCATCCGATTCCTTGCTCTGTCTCCTTTTTCTGTGTCCAATTCTTTTCTCTGTCTCCTTTTTCTCCGTCCTATTTTTTGCTCTGTCTCCTTTTTCTGCGTCCAATTCTTTTCTCTGTCTCCTTTTTCTCCATCCGATTACCCGTTCTATCTCTTTATTCTCCCTCTCATTCCATGTTCTGTCCCCTTATTGTCCTCCCATTCCCTGTCCTTTCTCTTAATTCTCCTTCCCATTCCCTATTCTGTCTACTTATACTCCCTCCCATTCACTATTGTCTCCTTATTCTCTCCAACATTCCTTGTTCTGTCTCATTCTTCTCTCTCGTATTCGCTGTTCTGTTTCCTTATTTTCCCTCCCATTCGCTGTTCTGTCTCCTTATTTTTCCTTCCATTCCCTGCTCTGTCTCGTAATTCTTCCTTATTGAACGAGGGAATGTCCACATTGAAGATATCAAAGGAGATACGCAGAGATCATCGAACGATAAAGAGGGCTGTTGAAAATATAATTAAATTACGTACTAGAAAAAAATAAGTCCGTTGGAACAGTTGGTATGATGTTTGCTTGTCAACCTAACTGTTAGGGTTTCAATTCTCGGTAGAAGATGCGCACTGCTGATGCGTCCCAAATATAGGACGGAACAGCCGTCCAGTTGTTGAGGTTTCTATCAGACTCGATGAATTAATTAAATATGTATATAAGTCAACACTTAGAGGCGGCAGTCTGTTTCATGCTAGATGCCTGACGATTGCATTTAGCATGAAACAGACTGTCGTCTCTAAGTGTTGACTTGTTCACATTTATACTTACATACGCTCTCTTATTGAGCACTTTATCCATAAATATACCACATCTTAAGTCTATATTTCTTCATCTATATATATATATATATATATATATATATATATGAGATATTGTGTCATTCCTAATATCAATTTTCAGGAAACAATTGCTACGATGAATACGTTCCTTAAATATATATTAACAATTTAAGTTCCTTAAATATATATTGACAGGTAATGAAAAATAGATTCAACGCAAAAAGTAATTGATTGACAAGTATTAATTTCCACAGACTACACGAAAAGCCGGAGTCCACATTTGATATATCGCCCGGTAATTATTCATTTAGAGTTTTTAAAATGCATTTAAACACTAAATGCACATCCAGAAATAACAAATAGGGGAATAGTTTATTCACCGATAACTCGATTTTGCGGTTGGTCGAATATATGATATGAAATTTTTGAGTAAACTATTATTGAACTCGTCAAAGTTGATGTCAGTCCGTATGTGCCATGCGTGATACCCACTTAGGCGATCATGTATCTTTCGATATATGAACGAAAATGCAGATTTTTTCTCGCAATAGTTTGCCATTTTTTTTCTGCGGTGGACCAGTTCTCATCCTGCTATTTATTCATAGCTGGGGGGTGGAGAAGAAAAGGATTCATACCTTTCCCAAGGGTATTAGCACGTAAGTGAATGTAATGGATTCGACTGGAATTCGAACTCGGCTTTCTGATTCCTCAATCCCAGCCACTATCCACAACTCCATCGTGCTTTCAATCACGTGCTAATACACTTGGAAAATGTGTCAATCCTATTCTTCCTTCCAGCTATGGTTAAATAACAGGAAAGACTAGATTCTATAGTCTTGGATGGAAACTGATTTACCGCAGAAAGAAATGGCAACCTACTGCGGAAAAAAATCTGCCATCCAATGTCGGAAATTGAGTCTACTTGGAGAGGGAAATTAAAAGGAAATAACCGAGTATTGAACTCAGAACTCCTTGGGTCTGTCACTGGATCTAACCAACGCCTTTATCCACTGTGCCATGTTTTCTTGAGGACACATGGTACTTTTTTGGTTTTTGCATATTAATTTCAAACTGCGGTTTTCATAATAAATCTAATAACTTTAATAAATCATGTTGAAACTACCTAAAAATTTAAATCAAACACTGTTTTAACGTCTAAATTAATCGTTTAAAATTTGATAAAAACTGTTTAAACTTTGACTTACTGAGAGGTATGTGATTTGTATGATAACGTCAAACGGAACGTATATTTGCTAAAAAAGTGTAAAATGTATATAATTTTCTTCCAGTGTATGAGTAAATTATATTATAGTGTTGAAATAACTCACAGGCATTTGTTCTAACAGTCTTTTGTTAACAAAGTTCATTTACGCATGCGTAATAATTCTTAATAATTCATATATAATTTGTGAATATTCTTGCTTGTACATACTGACCCACGTATTTGGACAACAATTCCTTTTTTAAACATGTGTCATTAAAGACGACTGGCAAGCTACTGTGATTAAGCCTTTTACTGAATTTTTCTTGTGTTCATATAAGTGTTTTCTGGATACAAAGAACCATGATCGGTCACGTATGCAACATAATCGTCTAAAAGAATTCGACTACAATAGCCTTATTCACAAGGCTAAGAATAGTATGAATAATAAAAAACAGGAAAAGGCAACACTCAATAATATCAACTCATGAATACGGCCACAATATGGTGACCGTGTTTAGACAAAATAAACTTCCATTACTATAGATTCATATATATAAATGTATATTATTATTATTATTATTATTATTATTATTATTATTATTATTATTCCTCCACCTGCTCTTTCAGGAAGTGAGCGATCATGTCTTTCCCCAATTCCCAGTCTTTTGTAGCTCTTAGTAAATTTTGTCTGTTTGCTATCTCTCCTAACAGCTGTTTGGCTAGCCATTTACATATGCTCTTCGGGTAGGTTATATGCTGATCTCCCCAGTTACTATGGCCGTCAATATTTCATGTACGTGTCAGATTTTCTAAGCCCTCTTTCCTCATGATGAGCCCTAGAAATTTCAAAAGTCTCTTTGTGGTTCTAAGTACAATTGTCCTGTTCTTTGAAATTTTTCCTTAGAACTACGTCGTTGGTCACATGATCAGTTTCCTTCCTTTTCGTCCTTTTAGTTGTTATGGCAACCAGTGACTTGAGATTTATTAAGATATCTCGTATTGAGTTTGAATAAAGAAAGAAGTATCTTTTCTGTCTATTAGCAAAATAATAGGGAGAATTGAATCCAGACAGTTTTACATTAAATTCAGACTTTGTATATTAATTCCGCCATTGGTACCAACGTGTTTATCTTGACTACGATTGACTTTGTAGCCCAGTTCGATTTTCTACTGCAGTTCGATAGATTTAATCAAGGAATAATTGAGGATGTATTAATCTTCGATCTCTGCTAACCGACATATCATGTTGGGCATTTTCATACATAATATACAAATACTTGACGATCGTTTCTCTTAGCCGAGTTGGGGGTCAGTTTATCATTCGCATCATTTAGTCGATTTGATATAGGCGAATGTTTGTCTGGACTGATTTTACACCTGAATGCTCCCGTGAGCTTTTTCATAGTCAGAGATTAAATACGTTCCGGTTACGAAACTTAAATTCCGTTACTAAAATACTGTTTATTTATTATATACTCCCCTATCTATCTATCTATCTATCTATCTATCTATCTATCTATCTATCTATCTATATACATATAAATATAGATAACTAGACTCGTTTCGAAAAACCCTCGAATTTTTGATTTGCTAATCAAATCAATCTCGAGGTTTTTTTTTTTTTTTTTTTTGTTGAATAAATATTTCCCCCCCGCCCCACTTAGGTTGTTTTTTTTTTTTGTTGTTTTTTTTTTATTTTGTCACGTGGTATGATTTTAGCTATCACCTCTAAATATGTGTTTCTCTTTGCCTCGTTAGCCAAACTTTCCCAGACGATCCGTTTAGGTGAAACCTAGGTAGGTTTGTCTGGCTCACTAGGTGTATCTATCTATCTATCTATCTATCTATCTATCTATCTATCTATATATATATATATATATATATATATATATATATATATGAAATGGACAAAGTCCGACAATTATTATAATGTATGTAATAAATAAACTGAATTTTAATAACGGAACATTATATATATATATATATATATATATATATCATGTGTGAGTATTTTTAAAAGTCTGTAGATATAAATGCCAAAATGACGTAAAGAAAGAGATATGAGCAAACATATACGCGTGTGATTACATACACATAGAGATGAGTAAATATTTATATATATCAATATATCTATATATATATATGCATAAATAATATTTTATCATACAATATATATATATATATATATATATATATATATATATATATATATATATATATTAATTTACTCATGTGTATGTTTAGTAATTTAACCCGAAACGTTACATCAATGAACTGCATAATAACAAGTGTGCAAATGTTGGACAGAATTTGTCTTTATTTCCTCCTGAACCACTAAAGCCACTATACGAAGCTTAGAACGACTCATGATCAATCATAATAGACATTCGTTGTCTGTTTTATTTAACAATATATATATATATATATATATATATATATATATGACAAAAAGAAAACTTTTCTCTAACAACGCATTTCGTTTCTTGATGGTCCTCATCAAGTCAAATGTTTATGTTATTCCTATACATACATATTAGCCTTATAACTTTTGGACATATTTGTAAAATAATTGATTTCTGCCATCATAATTGGATGGAATTTTGTTAAAAGATAAGGAAGAAGGGTTTAATTCGTTATATTTTTAATGCCTCACCACCTCAACCCAAACTTTCTAAAATCGTATAAAATTATTGTAATACTCTGACCTTCTGTACCCTTTTAGAACTTTCTGGAACATTGTGGAATATTCTGCAACCTGTAATATTTTTTTATTTCAGTTTCCTGATTGATTTTTTTAAAGCAGTTCACCCCATGTTGGAGGGAGTACGGCTACCACGCGAGGGGTTACAGAAGACTGAGAACAAGAGTAATGAGGCGTGTTTGAGGAAATAATCCAAATGAGGAAGGGGAACAAAATAAAGGTATCAGATGTCGATTGACATTACACTTGAATATTTTAAGATTATAGTCATCGGGGAAGCAAGTAAGGGGAAGAGAGTTCCACTGACGGGAAGTGCGAGAGAAGAAGCTGTTTGAGTTTGACTGTGAAAGGGTGGGACGAGATGCCAGCTTGGTAGCTCGCTTAAATTCATGCAGCCCGGGAACCAGCGAAAGTAGCTCGTCGGAACAGTTGCCATGAAAGTACTTGTAGAAGAGACAGAAGGAAGCCACGGCGCGTCTGTGTAAAGCGATTGTAGATTAGATGCCAGATCAGGACCTATCACATTGCATATTCGTCTTTGGATTTTTTCTAGACGTAATGATCTGAAAGTATTCATTTTTAACTATAACCTCTCGTAAAAAATGTGCTTCTACCGCTGAAAGTAACAAGATCTGGACAAAAATTCTCATAAGATTTCAAGATTTACTAGAAGTACCATCACTGTAAAACAAAAACAGGATAGAACTCGAAATATAAAATGATGGAGCGTCCATCAAAGTAAGAAAATAACTTATTATTCTTATTATTCTTCTTCTTCTTATTATTATTATTATTCCATATATGTCTATATTTCTAAGATATAATCCGAAGGATTAATGGAAGGAGGTACGGATTGAGGAATAGGAGAATCGAGTTCAAATTCTATACGGTCCATTAGATTCACATACTTCGTAATACCCTTCTCTACCAACCCCCCGCAGGGCAGTCTGGATTATATAGAAATGGATGACAACCGGTCTAGGAGAAAGTATCTCTCAGTTCATAGATGCATGTCGACTTGGCGTAACAGATATTATACAGCTAAAGAATTACATTGATTCTATGATCATGACTACAGTCGAATGATGATGATGAGATATTGTAACTAATTACACTATTTACATCGTTTGGACTGTTGTCCTCGTCTTTATTGTTATATTCACAACGTTTCGGGCGTTGTACGTTGTGGCCTTTTTCACGTAATATTAGTGTGAATTTTCTCATGTCGTCAAGGACACGTGGCCTAGTAGAAAAAAAAAACAGTGGTTTAATAATCCAACAAGTGACCTGATCCAAAGAGTTTTGAATCACAGCAGAGGGACTAAAAACTTAGAGATTTGCGTTATCAAAGTGTTGCTTGGTTGTTTTGTTTTATGGCATATCAACCTCAGTGGGTCATTTAAGCCAACAAACTTTTAAAATAAATTCATAGCGATAGTTTGGTAATAAAGGTCTGTCTGTCTGTATAAATATATATATATATATATATATATATATATATATATATATATATATTATATATATATGTATTTTCAATTATTTTTCAATTATTTTTTTTAAGTTTTTTTAAATATATACATGTATATATATATATATATATGTATATATATATATATTTTTGAACCATTTTTCAATTACTCATATTTTTAAGGTTTTTAAATATATATATATATATATATATATATATATATTTTTAACCATTTTCAATTACTCATATTTTTAAGGTTTTTTTTTTTTTTTTTTCAAAAATGTATTGTTAATTTTTTTTTATAAAGTATTTCTTGTATTAAAACCTATATTTACACTTTCATAGTGTTTTTACCACAGATTGGAGGTTAACTATTTACCCGTAGCAAACAGGTGCTACAACCCCGGTCAGGGCGGATCTAGGAACATCAAAAATTAAGAGGTGGTTCCACGATCCTCAAAACCTCCTGATCAGAGGCCTTGCTGTTGGGCGTAATTTATCGTCTTACACAGGACGCGAGTTATCAAAGGGATAGCACGTGCAATTTGAACAATATACCCCCGTGGGCTGTATAAAGCGTTCGGTTCGACATTCCAACGAAATGATTGTATAGAATATCAAAGATATATTTTGCTATTTCAAAGTGCTTTCGGATTTCAGTTTCATTTTTTCCATCTGTCCTCCGTTAAACATCTTAAAAGACTTTTCTGAATTCTACCAGCATGCCTAATACTAACCCCCAGAAGAACAGATCACTAGGCCTTCTTGGTCTCACGTTTAAAACTCACAGGAAGTAGAACGATTATATTGAATCAATTTCCAAATCAGTTGCTACGAAAAATGCTAGACAATCTCCTCACAGAGGAAGAAGAGACTTAAAGCAACAGGAATGTGGTCCTACAGAAGGATGTTGAGAATATCATAGACCGAAAACTTAAGCAAAGACGAAGTTCTTGAGGCAATGCCAGCAAAAAGGACACTGATGCTTAACATCAGAAACAGACAATTGCAATTTCTATTGCACATAACGAGGAAAAAGGGCTTGGAAGTTTTGATACTCACAGGACCGATTGAAGGCGGGAACGACAAAAGAAAACCATGGCGAGATTGAGCGAATGTATGGCAGGGCGGGATTTGGGAGAGATGACAAAATGACAATCATTAAGAGCTACAAATGACAGGACATTGTGGAGAACCCTGATCGCTAACGTCCTAAAGATACGCGACACATAGAAAGAATAATACAGAGGATCAATTTGTGTAGATGGTGAGTTGATAAAAACATTTTAAGTTATATCTCTTTTCTTCCCTCATATGTGTATTCATAGGCAATTACCTTGTATCCAATAATTCATTGAGATTCCGCCATTGCTTCCAAAACAAGTCGAGACAGCAACTCAAATTTTCACCGTTTTAAAAGCCCGCCCGATTCCCATCTAATTGCTTCTCGGTCACGTCTGCCGACGTTGATATACGACATTCCAATTACAATACGATTACAAGCCTTTAGCCGAATGATTTGGAATGATGGTTCGATGAAGGAATGAGAAATTAATTGCAACTTTATATCAATGTCACTTTTGGGTTTGATTGAGATGGCAAGAGAAATATTTCTTTCTTAAGGAAGAGCTGGCGGAGTCAGATGTCAGTGGTAGGACCATGATGTCATGCAGGCACGAATATTTACGGGGAGGTAAACCATAATTCCTTACATGAAAGATGAGCTCAACTAGCTTGTAGTATAAAATATCAAACTAAAGGATAATAACACAAGTAATACTTATATATATATATATATATATATATATATATATATATAAATATATATGTGTGTGTGTGTGTGTGTGTGTGTGTGTGTGTGTGTGTGTGTGTGAGAGAGAGTTCAGTCTACACTGCATTTATCCGTTACCCAAGAGTATTTGCGTGAAAGTGAATGCAACGATCTTGCGTGGATTTCGAAATTCGACTCGGATATTCCTAGTACCGAGTTTCTAACCATGACACCACCTGTATATCCATTTTCACCCACTCTTTAAATGACCCTTATATATATATATATATATATATATATATATATATATATATATTTTGGATTGATGTGTTTGTTGTAACCCTGGGTTCCACGCTCTTTGCGATCGTCAGACAAACCGATTAATTTTAAAATTTTGGATTTATTTATGATTGCGTATATATATATATATATATATATATATATATATATATATATATGTATATATATATATATATATATATTCACCTTTTCACACACACATATTTAGTTGGATTGATATGAGTTTGTGACCTTGTGTTTCACGTTATTTGCGATATCAGACAAACTATATATATATATATATATATATATATATATATATATA